>LGRX02006147.1:0-27240 GCA_001247695.2 Cymbomonas tetramitiformis
CCGATGTGGCCGCTCGCCTCGCTAGGGGCAGCGCCAGTGCCGCGACTGCCACCACGCGCCTCGCTAGGGGCAGCGCCAGTGCCGCGACTGCCACCACGCGCCTCGCTAGGGGCAGCGCTCGTGCCGCGACTGCCACCCCTCGCCTCGCCAGGGGCAGCGCTGGTGCTAGGGCAGTGGCCGCATACCTCGCTAGGGGCAACGCCGATGTGGTTGCGCGCCTCGCTAGGGGCAGCGCCAGCGCCGTGCCTGTGGCCGCGTGCCTCGCTCAGAGCGGCGCCGATGTGGCCGCGCGACTCGCTAGGGGCAGCGCCGATGTGGCCGCGCGCCTCGCTAGGGGCAGCGCCAGTGCCGCGACTGCCACCACGCGCCTCGCTAGGGGCAGCGCCAGTGCCGCGACTGCCACCACACGCCTCGCTTAGGGCAGCGCTCGTGCCGCGACTGCCACCACTCGCCTCGCCAGGGGCAGCGCTGGTGCTAGGGCAGTGGCCGCGCACCTCGCTAGGGGCAATGCCGATGCGGTTGCGCGCCTCGCTAGGGGCAGCGCCAGCGCCGTGCCTGTGGCCACGTGCCTCGCTCAAAGCGGCGCCGAAGTGGCCGCGCGCCTCGCTAGGGGCAGTGCCAATGCTGTGGTTGTGGCCGCGTGCATCGCTCAGAGCGGCGCCGATGTGACCGCACGCCTCGCTAGGGGCAGCGCTAGTGCCGCGACTGCCACCACGCGCCTCGCTAGGGGCAGCGCCAGTGCCGGGTCGCGACTGCCACCACGCGCCTCGCTAGGGGCAGCGCCAGTGCCGCGACTGCCACCACGCGCCTCGCCAGGGGCAGCGCCAGTGCCGCGACTGCCACCACGCGCCTCGCAAGGGGCAGCGCCGATGTGGCCGCGCGCCTCGCAAGGGGCAGCGCCAGTGCCGCGACTGCCACCACGCGCCTCGCCAGGGGCAGCGCCAATGCCGCGACTGCCACCACGCGCCTCGCCAGGGGCAGCGCTGGTGCTAGGGCAGTGGCCGCGCACCTCGCTAGGGGCAACGCCGATGTGGCCGCACGCCTCGCTTAGGGCAGCGCTCGCGCAGTGGCTGTGGTCACGCGCTCCCCTAAAGGTAGCACCGGTGACGTGGCCGTACGCCGAGTGCGCTCTGCGCTCGTCCGATCTGAGGTACCTCCCCCCCCCTTCGGACAGGCGCAAGACCGCACGGCGCACAACCCCACGGGACGCCACTCGCAAAAAGCTAAGCCTAGCAACGAAAAACGCCGCCCGCCGCCACGCCCGCAAACCCGCCGCCCGATCCCGCATCTCCTGACCCCTAAGCCAAACCACGCAACGGTCGCGCCCGACACGGACATCCCGCAACACCTGAAGCCGCAGAATGAACCACGCCGCCCGATCCCAAGCCCGCCGTCGAGCCATATGCGCCGCGCGGCACGTAGCCACTTGAGCCAGGTGCTCACCACCGCCGTGCGCCATAGTCGACTTCAACTCCCAACGCCCCGGCCAAGACCTGGCGCCATCCTAAAGCCTCGGCCAAGATCTCGCGCCATCCCAAATCAATCAGCGCTAGGGGAGTGTGCGGCTCGACCGCAAACTCCCGCCGTACACGAGGAGGTTGTTAATCCCTCGAGCACATGACGAAGCTACACTAATCGTGTGTGGAGACACTAATATACGCAATTGCAAAGCAGTAGCACCCGCCGCACCCAGGAATTCACCACCCTCGCACGAGCACGAGTGGCCAAACCGGCCGAAGCGCGGCAATTCCCGAGCCTAGAGGGCACAACACTTAGGACACTCGCGATCTAGAAACACGAGGACATTTTAGCAAAGGCCGCACAATTTGTAAAAAATTGCGCAGCGCTCCCGCCGCGAAGGGTCGGTTTTGCCAAAAAATCCACGCGATTCCTAAATCCCCGAAGCCTGAGGCCTAAATCCTAAAACCAAACCGCTCGTGCCACATATGCGTTATGCATGCGCAAACAAGGGTTGCCACGTGAGGGCTCTCACGCAATTTACCGTGCGAAAATAAATTCACGACGGTCTTGGCTTCAGGGGCACCTGAAACCACCAAACACACACCCACCGACGCGAACACCGCCCCAAGCGACAAGATCTAGATTTCAAGAAACCATCAAGGGGGCAAGGCAATTCGCGAAGGCAAGCGCGCACCTCAAAAGATTGTCGTTGGGCTAGATTCCTCCACACCAACGCGGCTCCAAGCGACCTGGAGCCCTCACACCCACACACCGCCGCGCAACAAGAACGAAAGCACAGGCATTCTCGATTTCGTAGTGCAAGGGAATTCGCTAGCTAGTCGCGCAAGGCAAGGCGGGTATGATCAGAATTCGCGCCAACAAGACAGGGAAGCTGAACAAGGCTACAATTCAAGCAATTGCAATATCTTTATGGCAGGAAAGATTGACCAGTAAATTAACAGGTTGAGCAACAGCTCCTCCAAATAGTTACTTCGAGTTAGAACAGCCTCCAAATGGGCAATATTCAAGTCTAATACTTTCAAGTCGCGCAGTTCATATCTCTAATCGATCTGTCCCATGTCGGCTGGCATATCATCATCTGCCACCTATACAAATCCTAATGAGAGAATCTGCATTTGGACAATCCTAATCAAGACAGTTGATTTCATTGTCCCTTGCTGATCTTTGCTTTCTTCCTACGAGGAGCCACGTCAAGCACTTCTTCTTCATCACTGTCACTGCTTATGGAGCATTTCAATTGAGTTATATACTCATGTGTCCAACATCTCGGATATTTCCTAGGTTGCCTCTTCGTCTCTTCAGACACCCCAGCCTTATTCTCACCCATTGAAGTCAATCCAGTATCTGACCCATAAGGTTTCTTCGGTGGTGCATGAACAGTCTCCACCACACAGGCTGGGGCATCCTCAGATATGGCCTCAGACTCCTGCTCGGTGATAGGCGGATCCTCTGGCTGAACAGGTGAGGTCGGGGATGTGCCCTTTGGCACCCAGATAAGTTCACCCTTCTCATCCATGATCAATTGCAGTCCCAGTCTCTTCAACCTTCGAGCTTCAGCTTGTTCTTCAGCATCGTCAGCTACCAAGTCATCGAACTCGCTGACGTCATCCTCAGTGTCATCATATTCGGGCGAGGCTGGCTCCCATTTCGGACTGGCAGTGTCCATGTCATATGTGACACCCGCGTCATCGTTGTCATCCGAACCTGGTAGCTTCTCCTTACTGTTAGTGACACCCGCGTCATCATTGTCATCAGAATCCGGTAACTTCTCTTTACTCCAGGACACAGCGCCTGTACCCGAATCGTCACTGTCTGTAGGCTCTGAGTGTACAGGCTTACGCCCCGTGTAGGGAATTCCACGATATTCGTCATCGTCAATCACAATCGTCGGATTCCCGCGCCCCATGCTGCTGATCGGTAATGAGAATGGCGCTACCGGCGCCTTCAACTGAGTGGCGTCTTCCAGAAACCAGCCGCCGCCCCTATTACGCTCCCAGCGGCGTAGAGCACCCGAAGGGTGGACGATAATATGCTGCCAGCTATAATCCAGTCCAGGCTTTCGCTCCCCATAGTACGAAGTCAATGGCTCGGGAGTCCCCTTCCGAGCCCATTGCCATTTCACTGCTCCAGTACGCGTAAATACAATATGCCAATCGAATAGTTTGGCATGGCTAGTGTTCCCTGGCACAACTCCTCCCCTCTTAGCTTGTTAGTACAAAGAGATGATAACTCAGACTCAGAGTCATTTGTACAGCAGCTAAGATCCAGACACAGATCAGCCATGCTTATGGATGCGTGATATGCTTTTCTGATCGAACAGGTGCTCGAAGAGTTGGCGAAGCAATCCAGAGGGCAGAGGGTATACAGCAGCGGAGACTCCCGCTCCTTGTTGCCCAGGATGAGGCCCCAGTTGAGCAGTTTCCGGATGTGATCCCAGCGTCTGTTGGTGAAGGCAAGGAGTATCCATCGTACAGTACCGCAGGTCCACTGGAGGAGGCGACTGTGTCCAGATGCAAGTAGGCTTGCGGTAGCCAGTGCCATACATACAGTAAGAGCAATACAACGGAGTGGGTAACCGACGAACTACAGGTCGAAATCGCAGCGCAAAGGGAAACCTGCCCATCGGATTTTCCATAAACCAATGCTTGGGTTTGAGGAAGTCGAAGATTTGGAGCGTACGGCGTACACAGGCATCAGCCTGTCGCAGTTGTCGCACCCCTGTGGTCTTAGCCTGACTGTATTCAGTGCACGGTGGGCTAGCCCAGATGACGTCAAAGTAACCAGGCGCGTAACGCTTGAAGTCCCAGTCCTGAACCTTCTCAGCGTAGGTAGGTTGCCAGCGAGGATCATGATCTACGGTGACCACGGTACTCTTCGGATAACATGACAGGAAACTTCTCTCCACACTACCTGTACCACTGAAAAGTACTAGTAGTCGCAACTCGCGTGTCGAGACCACAGAGTCCAGAAGAGCCAGATGCGTCACAAAGGCGTCAGAGGAGCGACAGTATTGTTCCCAAGGTAGGCAGTTGTCCAGAGAAAGAGGTTCCCCTTCATCAGCGGTGTCCAGGAAGGTTAGAGCTCTGGCGCGTTCCCGCCTTTGCTTCCGCTGCATTCTGACCTCCTGTAAGGCTTTTTCGCGGGCTTGTCCTTCTCGGGATAGTCTCAGTTGTTCAAACTCTGTGAGCTGTTCGAGTTCACCCCCGTAGTTCAACGACTCGCGAGTCTTCCAGGAGTCATGAGCATTAGAGTACCCAGTCCAGCGAACCAGAAATTCTTCTACTTCCTTACCTCCTCTCGCAGGTTTCACTCTTCGAGCCAGAATCTTAGACACATGTGTCTGGGATTGTCCATCCACGAGAACCTTGGCAGGAGTAGGGGTTTGCTGACGCAGCGCAAAAGCTTCATCTGCAGTGCGGTATTCCTTGAGGCGATGCTGCGCAAAAACATCGTGGATACGCCATTTAGGGGGTAACTTGAGCCGATAAGCCACCGGAGCACCTCTGTCAATTTCGGGTAGCTCTCGCTGCTGGTCACTGAAGAACCTCTCGGTGATGGGTAAGGGCCCGTGCCAGCGAGGTCCCAGCTTCCTGAAGGATTCGCGGTTCATGATATTTTCCGTGAGATGCTTGGCATCTACCCAGACCAAGTCTCCCAACTGAAAGGATTTGGCGGTGTGACGCTGGTCAAACTGATGTCGCTGGCGTTGCTGTGCCAGTTCTAGCTTAGTGCGGGCGTCCTCTAGTTGAGCCGCGAATTTACTAGCCATCTCGTGGGCAGTACCTTCTCCACCCTTGCGCCTGGAGTGTTGTCCAGCAGCGGCTTGCAGGAACAAGTCCAGTTGCGACATAGGCGAGTGCCCCAAGACCAACTCAAAAGGGGTAAAGCCGGTTACATCGCTCCGCGTATCGTTTATGGCGAACTCCACGTTGGCACACCACAAATCCCAGTCCTCTGGATTGCTGCCTACGAAGGACCTCAGCATGTCTTCTACCACGCGGTTGGTATGTTCAGCTTGTCCGTCCGAACGAGGGTTATAAGGCGTAGTGGAGGCCACTTTGGTTCCCATAAGTCTCATCAATTCCTTCCACATAGCATCCTGAAAACGAGGGTCGCGGTCAGAGACAATCTTCATAGGGGTGCCATGTAGTTTCCAGATGTGGTCGAAGTAGATTCGAGCTATAACCTCAGCGGAGCTGTCCTGGAAGTTCAACGGGATGATGTGAACCATTTTGCTGAGCTTACACGTGAAAGTAGCAAAGGCATCGTGATTCCGCGCCGTGACTGGCAGTCCAGTAACAAAGTCCACACTGACCACTTGCCATAGTCGCGTAGGAATAGTGTGTGGGTTCAGCAATCCATCCGGGTAAGAATTTCTCGGTCGCACCGCTTGACAGATAGCGCAAGATGAAACCCAGCGTCCCACATCTTCTGCTGCCCCTTTCCACCAGAAGCGTCGCAGGACTCGTTCCAGAGTTTTGTCCCTGCCCGCGTGTCCAGCTGAAACAGAGGCGTGCGCCTCTTGCAGCACTACCTCACGGAGTGGTGAATCTTCTCCCAGTACCAACTGATAGCGTCCAGCGCTCACCCTCCACAACACATTTCCCACCACGCAGAAGTCACGAGTGCGTTGATGCGGAGCTTCTTGGATTTCTTTCCTTAAAGTCTGTAGGGGGCCAGGTCGCCCATATTCCGCTTGCAGCGCTTTGAGAAACTGACCTCCTGATATCTGCTGATGCAGGTCTCGAACGCTGGCCGCTTCTCCAGTACGCACGATAGGAGGAGGGGAACTCGTCTTCCTTTCCCGCTTGACACGCTGTCGAGCTGGCGGAGCGTACACCACTAGCAGGGGCCAAGGGAGATCCAGAAGGACTCCATCCGGGGCAGCGAACATCTGCACAGGTTCTCCTTGAGCGTCATGGGTAGGAATAATGTACTCCACTCTCATTCCCGCAGATCTGAACAACTGCCGCCACTGTGGCATGCGAGACTGAAAGTCAGGAAGGACAAAGAGAGCTGAAGTATTCTCAGGGTCCAGACGCCATTCTTCCACATATCTCCTCAGTACGGCCTCGATGGTCAAATGGTTGGAGGAGAAGGGAGGATTGCACCAGACGTTCAACCCTCGCCAGTTTTCCTTCAAGCAGTCCGTCCAGTAGCGGTTGACCTGACGATTCTTTCCTCCCAAGTCGCAACAGGCGTCCACCTCGAAAGGTCCATATTCTTGACTCAAGAAGTCGAACATGTCCGCACGGAACTTCCAGTCCTGTCGGTCGCTGGGCTCCAGGAGTCTGGTTGAGGCCTCGCTGCACTTCGGCGTTGCTGAGTAGTCAACAGGGGTCTTCCTGGGAGAAGGAGGCGAGGATGCTGTCAGTTTGCCAGAGCGCGTCTGAACTGCCAGGGTTGCTTCCTCGTACCCGGTTTCGGCCAGCTGCAGGGTATGTAAGGCGTCCATCCAGAGTTGAGGGGAGTCCATCCAGGTGAGAGTCCCACTATACGCGAGAACTGGTTCCGGATCTTTGGTCTTGGCGCTGTTGGACTTGCGCTCCTTCAACTTGTTGGGATCTACCACTCCCAGGGGCGCACGTCCTTGGCGAGACTCTTTACCAGCGGCAGGTCGAAACTTGTTGGCAGTGTCTGCGGCTGAAGGAGGTCGCTGCGGTTTCCCAGTAACCGGGTGCACAAAGCCAGCTTCTACCAGTCCTTCTCTCGCGGAAATTTCCTTGTAGTCGGGTCGCCTGGACAGAGCGTCTGGAACCCAGAGTAGCGCCCCAGGAATGTACTCCATCTCGGGTACCCCTACCTCCACTAGATCCATGTACCATCGGGCTTGGCGTCGGCTGAGAGGTTGTCCGGGTGCCATTAACCAGACTAGGGGCTTATGGTCACCCTGCAATTGGAACTCGGTCCAGATGAGGTAGTGTCGCCAAGTTTGCGTAGTGCAGTGATGGAGAGCGCAGAGTTCTCTTTCGCCAGCATGGTAGTTCTGCTCGGCTCCATTAAACTGTCTGCTTTCAAAGGCGATAGGTTGCAATCCATTTCCTACGTCTTGCATCAGTACTCCCCCCAGCGCCACTCCACTGGCGTCAGTTTGTACCACGAAAGGATGCCGTCCTTCGGCCGCCGCTTTCATATCGGGTAGCGCCAGAGTGGGTGAAGAACATAGCGCCTTCTTAATCTCCTCGAAGGCCCAACGCTGCATGGGTCCCCATAGCCATGCTCGTGCCCGTCTGCCCGACTTGGGCGACTTCGAGGACCTCGAGGATGATAGGGCTGTGATGGAGGTCAAGTAAAGATGCTGAAACCAGAAGTATCCAGATAGCTCGTCTCAGTGAGTCCCATAGTGCTAAATATCGATAAAAACTGCTGATTACTATCCATATCTGAAGGGTAAAGCAGGTATACAGCCCAAAAATCGATATTTGCCAGCTTGATGGAAGTCCAAAAAGTCCAATTTTGCTGTTTTGAAGTTAAATTAAGCAGTCAAAATAGCTTTAAGGGTTCTCTGAGGCTCAAGAACTAAGACCAGCCAGTCAAAATATCCATACTAAGTATACTGAAGTAAAAATATCGTCCAGGAGCTCAAATATCGAAGTTGAGAAGTAAGATCAAGACTTTGAACCCAGGGTTTTGGCTCAAAAAGTCAAGATTAAGCACATATTTTCAAGAAAAAGGCTGCTAGTGACCATACTGAGCGCTGATACCAGTTGGAAAGGGTGTAATTATCCCATAAAAATTGCGCAAAGTTTGGCATATCGTCCCCTGGGATTCACCATTTTGACCTAGTTCCAGTGAAGTGGAGTGTGCCCCCGCCCCAACAGAGTAAGTGTACCCGCCCTCGCAATTTTGGGGTGTTTTTTTTTCAAGACGTCCCTTGTTTCCTTGCACTTGGGTCTGCGGAGGCAGTAGGCTGCGATGGGAGGATAGCTCCTCAACCACGCGCCGGTAGTAGGTTGCCTGGCTCTGTTTTTGTTGTTTATTCAAGACGTCCCTTGTTTCCTTGCACTTGGGTCTGCGGAGGCAGTAGGCTGCGATGGGAGGATAGCTCCTCAACCACGCGCCCTGTTCCCGCAGGCAAGTCGCATCTGTAGTTGTGGTGTGCGGCGCTTGCTTGCATGGGTGCGGTGGGAGGATAGCTCCTCAACCACGCGCCGGTAGCAGGTTGCCTGGCTCTGTTTTTGTTGTTTATTCAAGACGTCCCTTGTTTCCTTGCACCTGGGTCTGCGGAGGCAGTAGGCTGCGATGGGAGGATAGCTCCTCAACCACGCGCCCTGTTCCCGCAGGCAAGTCGGATCTGTAGTTGTGTTGTGCGGCGCTTGCTTGCATGGGTGCGGTGGGAGGATAGCTCCTCAACCACGCGCCGGTAGCAGGTTGCCTGGCTCTGCTTTTGTTGTTTATTCAAGTCGTCCCTTGTTTCCTTGCGCCTGGGTCTGCGGAGGCAGCAGGCTGCGATGGGAGGATAGCTCCTCAACCACGCGCCCTGTTCCCGCAGGCAAGTCGGATCTGTAGTTGTGTTGTGCGGCGCTTGCTTGCATGGGTGCGGTGGGAGGATACTTAGCTCCTCAACCACGCGCCGGCAGCAGGTTGTCTGGCTCTGTTTGTGTTGTTTATTCAAGTCGTCCCTTGTTTCCTTGCACTTGGGTCTGCGGAGGCAGTAGGCTGCGTTGGGAGGATAGCTCCTCAACCACGCGCCCCGTTCTCGCAGGCAAGTCGGATCTGTCTTTGTGGTGTGCGGCGCTTGCTTGCAAGGGTGCGGTGGGAGGATATATAACTCCTCAACCACGCGCCCTTCCCAAGTTGTAGTTTTAGTCTTCTTTGTTGTCATATTACATACGTTGTCGTATGTGCATGAGGGTTTGGAGGCCGGTGGCTCGGGAACGCGTGTTAAGACTTGTGCTCGACGCGCACCCAGAGCCGCGGCGAACCTTTATTCGTGGGAATGTCTGTCGGCCAGTGGATCGGGAACGCGTGTTAAGACCTTGTCTCGACGCGCCCCCAGAGCCGTGGTAGGACGCCCAAACCAGGTCATGTCGTTCCTTGGTTCTTCGCAACTGTCGGTGTTGAGTAGTCAGTGCCCGCTGCAGCATCATATCTCCGGGCGGGTACGCCAGCTGAGGTTTCCCTGGCTCTGTTTTGTTGTTTACTCAAGACGTCCCTTGTATCTTTGCACCTGGGTCTGCGGAGGCAGTAGGCGGCGTTGGGAGGATAGCTCCTCAACCACGCGCCCTTCCCAAGTTGTAGTTTTAGTCTTCTTTGTTGTCATATTACATACGTTGTCGTATGTGCATGAGGGTTTGGAAGCCGGTGGCTCGGGAACGCGTGTTAAGACTTGTGCTCGACGCGCACCCAGAGCCGCGGCGAACCTTTATTCGTGGGAATGTCTGTCGGCCAGTGGATCGGGAACGCGTGTTAAGACCTTGTCTCGACGCGCCCCCAGAGCCGTGGTAGGACGCCCAAACCAGGTCATGTCGTTCCTTGGTTCTTCGCAACTGTCGGTGTTGAGTAGTCAGTGCCCGCTGCAGCATCATATCTCCGGGCGGGTACGCCAGCTGAGGTTTCCCTGGCTCTGTTTTGTTGTTTACTCAAGACGTCCCTTGTATCTTTGCACCTGGGTCTGCGGAGGCAGTAGGCGGCGTTGGGAGGATAGCTCCTCAACCACGCGCCCTTCCAAAGTTGTAGTTTTAGTCTTCTTTGTTGTCATATTACATACCTTGTCGTATGTGGATGAGGGTTTGGAGGCCGGTGGCTCGGGAACGCGTGTTAAGACTTGTGCTCGACGCGCACCCAGAGCCGCGGCGAACCTTTATTCGTGGGAATGTCTGTCGGCCAGTGGATCGGGAACGCGTGTTAAGACCTTGTCTCGACGCGCCCCCAGAGCCGTGGTAGGACGCCCAAACCAGGTCATGTTGTTCCTTGGTTCTTCGCAACTGTCGGTGTCGCAACTGTCGGTTTCTTCAACATGTGTTTGTACATGATGTAAAAAGTACATTCTGTAAATAGTATCGAGTCTCCCCTTGCCTGGGTTGTATTCCCTTACAGCATGTTATTTCTTCTTTGGAAATGCACACGTGGGTCTTTCCGGTGTCCTTCTTGAAAGTGTCTAACAAGCCTGAAGGGGGAGTATGTTATCTCCGGACAGAAGCCTGGACGGAGAGGATGTTACCTCATGTAAGTATCGGGAAGGCGTGTTAACACCTTGTCTCGACGCACCCCCAGAGCCGTGGTTGGACGCCCCAACCAGGTCATGTCGCTCCTTGGTTCGGTCGGTCCTTCGCAACCGTTCCTGTTGACTAGTCAGTGCTGGCTGTGGCATTTCCTGCGGAAGCGCTGTCCATTGTTTTTGAAAATCCGGCGGAACCTACGGGTATTTTCCGGTTGCCGCCCTGGTCCTGGTGGTCCGTGCTGGAAATCACTGGAAAGGGGTGGGGATATGTCCTATTCCTAGTCCGCCGAGGGCGCAAAGAAAAAACCCATGACATCAAGCATGACACTGATACTGCCAGTCCGAAGTGGGAGTATGACACGCCTGGCGAATATGGCACTGAGGATGACGTCAGCGAGTTCGATGACCTGGCAGCTGACGATGCTGAGGAACAGGCTGAAGCTCGGAGGTTGAAAAGACAGGGATTGCAGTTGATCATGAATGACAAGGGTGAACTTATCTGGGTGCCAAAGGGCACATCTCCGACATCACCGGTTCAGCCGGAGGATCAGCCTATCCCCGAGCAGAAGTCTGGTGTCATATCTGGTTGTACTCGAGCCCGAGGTGTGGGGACCAAATCTAAGCTGAAGAGTCAACCTGACAAGACTGATAACATCGACAGTGATGACGAATCTGAGTTGGCTCCTCGGAGGAAGAGGGTCAGAGGCAACTAGATAAGCTAGAGGGAAATTAATGTGTAGATTCCCTGATTACGATTTGTATAGGTGGCAGAATATGATTGATGCCAACCGACATATGATAGATCCATCAAATATCTGGAATGCGCTCCCTGAAAGTATACGACATGAATTGTAGCCCAGTGGAGGCTGTTCTAGCTTAAAGTAATTATTTGGAAGAGCTTTGTCTCACCCTGATAAAATACTGGTCAATCTTTCTGTGCTAGGAGGCAAGCACAAGAGCAAGAAAAACGGCTAAGTATAAAACGCAAGAGTACTCAGTACGGAGTACAGTAGGACCGATCAGAATGATGTTGATGTGAGGTGCCTAGCCTGTTGTACGGAGTACTCAGTACAGTAGAATTATGGAAAGAGTTCATGAGCCTTGCATAAGAACTCTAAGTGTAACCAGTTTCGGAGATGAGAACTGAACTGCGAATTGTAACATAAAAAGTAAGAGCCGTAACTGCTGTATATTGTGTATAGAAAGCATACACTTGAAAGCAAAAGCATAACTATATAGATTTACGAAACCGAAGTCGTGTAGTTGACCAATCGTAATCATACCTCGTGCGGTCGTTTAATAAGTATAGATATGATAAGTCCGAAACCGTAAGGAAGAAACAAGCAAGAGTGGAGACTCCTACAAAATGGTAATTGGTTCGTGTTTTCACGTTGCTTCCCTGTTTTTCTTGCGCTAATTCTGATCAGATTCACCTTGCCTTGCGCGACTAGCTAGCGTAGTGCGACACTACGAAATCGAGAATGTCTGTGCTTTCGTTCTTGTTGCGCGGCGGTGTGTGGGTTTGAGGGTTCCAGGTCGCTTGGAGCAGCGTTGGTGTGGAGGAATCTAGCCCAACGACAATCTTTTAAGGTGCGCGCGTTGCCTTGGTCCTAGCACGCATAGCACGCATAACACGCATAGCCGTGTTTTGGACTCGCAGGTCTCGGGAAATCGGAATCGTCTCAGTTTTTCAGCAAATCCGACCCTCTGCGGCGGAAGCGCTGCGCAAATTTTCGAATTTTGCGTGGCTTTTGCTGGAATTCGGAGTTGGTTCGAGATTTCGCCTACCTTTAATTTGGCCCTCTAGTTCCCCCTATTCGGGAATCTCCGCGCTTCGGCCGGTGTGTCTACTTGTGCTCGCGCACAAGTGGCGAATTCCTGAAAGCGGGTACTGGTTGCCACGCCAAACGTTTTTCGATTGGTTAATTCACGAGCGTGCAACGTGTGATGTTCCCCATGGGACTTTAGTTTTCTAGAATCCTCTTTTCCGGAAATCTCCGCGCCTCGGCCGGTGTAGCTGCTTGTGCTCGGGCGCAAGTAGTGAATTTCTGGATCGGCGGGTGCTAGTCACCACGTGTGTCGTGTGGCACTTTCGGCTTTAGCTAATTAGATCTCACGCATAGCACGCATACCGATTCAAATGTACTCGGATGGAGAAGTCAGTCGGTCGGGCCGTCGTGGAGGGGGTCGGGCCGGCGCCGCCCCCGGCTCGGCCGTGGGGTCCAGTCAGTCGGGATCTCGTGCTGCGGGTCTGTCGGTCGGCCCGGGCTCTTCGGAGTTCTGGGGTGCGGCTGGCAGATCGGACGGCCGGGATTGGCGCTCCCGTGAGAGGGGGGGGGAGTGCGGCGTGCGCTTGCACGCCAATACGGCGGTGAAGCCCTCGGGGCTACACCGGCGCGCACCCCCCTGAGGGCCCCTCCAGGGTTGTCTGGTGAGCCCCCCAGGGCCTCACCACCGAAAACCCCCTCACCAGCGAGAGTCAGTGGGTCTGAGCCAGTGTCCGAGCTCGCATTGAGCTCGGCGCTACGGCAGCCGGCGCGCCGGAAGCGCGCGTCGCCCGAAGCTCCGGCGCCGGCGGCAGGCACCAGCTCCGAGTCGGACTCGGACCGCTCTGCTAAGGGGTTGAACCCCTCGGCAGCTCCCTTCTCCCCACTCCCTGCGTCCAGCAGGAGTGCGAGCAGTAAGTTCGTCCGTCAGGAACCGACGTCGGGACCGGCAGCGTCCTCCCTCCCTCCCCTCGTGGGGGGCGAGCAAGGAAATCTCATCAGTGCTCCAGGGCGCTTTGAGATTTACCGAGCCGGTGACTGGAGCCCACCCTGCAGAAGAGGAGTCTGAGGATGTCCAGCGCCCAGAGCGGCTGGACGTCGTCCAGTCACGGGGGCACGAGTCTCGCATCCGGCCCAATCCGGCTTGGCGAGGAGAGAGACGTCAATCCATGCTCGCATTGGCCATCCGTCAATGGAGCACCTGGGCGCTGGACTCAGCGCAACGACGTGCAAGAGTCTCCCTGCCAGCTCGTCAGCGCGCAACTGCGCGGCTTGCTTGGGTCGCGTGGAAGGCCAAAACGGACCGGTCAGCGCATCAGCGCGAGCTCCAGCGCCTGGCATTCCAAGCGTGGAATGACGTCACCCAGCAGGTCGCCCAACTTCAGGGCCTGTTCGTCAGAGGCAGTCGGCGCCGAGTTGAGTCCGCTTTCGCGGCATGGCGCCAGCGTGTCGTCCAGACACAGGGTCTGTGGCGCAGGGGCAGACGTCGAGCTGGAGCCGTCTTCATGGCATGGCACCAGCAGACGACGCTCTCCAAGGAAAGGAGCACCTGGTGGGTTGGAGCCCGAAGAAACCGGATGACTCAGATGGTCAAAAGGCGTCTCCGCGAGCGGCACCGACTCCCCAGAACGATCCCAGTCAGCTCGGACTCGTCCCAGGGAACGAGTGCCCGCCATCCAGTAAAGAAAGCGGGAACCTCATCCGGTGTCAGCTCTTGCTCGGATTCCGACCAGGGGTCTTTGTTGCAAGACATCCGTCGAGGCCTAAAACGCCTGGGGAAGGACCACCTGCTGTCAGGGATAATGTGGTTCCAGCTTAAGGACCATGGGCTCTCCGAGGACGGCGCTTATCGCCTGGAGATCCACCAGCAGGCAGTCTCCGAGTCCAAGAGGTTAATGCAGCAAAAGCGCGAGGACCCCCACAACTCCCTCGAGAGGTGTAGGTTCTCTGCCTTTGCCATCAACGTCAGCAGACCGGGAGAGATAGTACGCCGGGGAGTGGACCTCTGGGAGGTAAGGAGGGCAGTCGTCGCGGCCGTCAGAATGAGCGGCCGCACCCGGAAGTCGCACAGGGGTCTTAGGAAGTCAGGCACAGCACCTCCGAGTTCCGCAGCTCCTGGTGGGAACTGGTCAAACCGGTTTGCTCCTCTCTCGTCCTCATCGGAGGAGGAGCATCCCGCGGAACTTCCAAGGTCCAGGACTCAGGCGCCTAAGCCGAGCGGCCCCGGTCGCCCGGCGCCTCGCACTCGGAAGCCCAGTCGAGCACCCGCGGCTCCGCGCCCCGGTCCAGCTTCCTCAGGGGATGCGTCGTCGTCCCCGGAGTCCACCTGGAGCCAGAACATTCAGAACCTGCAGGAGCTGAAGGAGGCCTGGCAGAAGGAGTCCCGAGCTCGGGAGGCAGCTGCCGAGGCTCGCCTGGAACAGCTGTCTCGGCAACTCCAAGAGAGCCAAAGAGCGGCCGAGGAGCGCAGGATCTCCGATCAGCGCGCTGCCGAGGAGCGTAGGGCCTCCGAGCAACGTGCTGTCGAAGAGCGCTGGGCCGCAGACCGGCTGGCTGCAGAAGCCCGGGAGACTGCCAGGCAGTTGGCTGTCGACGAGAGCGTCGCTCAGCAGGTAGCTGCCGAAGAGCGGCGAGCGTCGGCTGAGGCTCAGCTAGAGGAGAGGCTGCAGGCGGTCATAGAGTCTCAAGTCCAAAGGCTCGCCCTGGTTCAGGCTTCGCCCTCGGGACCCGTGGAGTCGGACGCTCGAGGGCCCTCAGCGGCAATGTCGAGTCCGGTTCAGGAGACGCCCATCTCCCGAGGGGGGCATGAGCTGGTAGAGCCTGCTTCCGTCGTCACCTGTGACGTCGAGAACCGGGACGCGCAGAGCCCGCCAGAGGAGTCACACACGGGCGTGCCATCGCTCCCGCCGCACGCATGGGACTTTGTTTCCCTTCCTATACAAGTCTGCGACGCCCTCCGGAAACACGTGGTCGAGTATGCCAAACCGGGGATCGAAGCCCAGCGTCTGTTTTACGACGCCGCTCGTAGGTTGTATTTCGACCAAGTGTGGCGTTTGCACGGTGCTCCCATGAAAATCGTCTGTGATCGGGACTCCCGCTTCAGGGATGAGATGCATCTCGAGCTACATCGGTTGATGGGAGTCCAGGTTGCCTCTACCACGCCGTACCACCCACAAGGTGATGGGCAGGCAGAGCACACAAACCACACGGTCGAACGCATGTTGCGCGCGTATGTCGACGCCAACCAGCACGATTGGGATTTGTGGTGTACCCCGGTCGAGTACGCCATTAATGACTCTCGTTCCGCCGTCACGGGCTTCACCCCTTTTGAACTGACGTACGGTCACGCTCCGGCCTCTCAGCTGGACTTCTTCGTGGAGGCAGCACTTGCATCACGGAGAGGCCGAGCTAAGGGGGGGAGGGGCGCAGCAGTAAAAAAGGGTACAGCCCACGAGACAGCCCGCCAGTTTGTTCGCCAGTTGCAGCTCGCTAGGGAAAAGCTGCTCTTAGCTCAGCAGCAGCAGATCGCCCAGTACGACGCGCGTCACAAGTCCAGGAGTTACGCAGTAGGCGATGAGGTTTGGGTGGACGCCACGTACCTCACCCAGCCGGGCGACCGCGGGTTGCACAAGAAATTGCTTAAGAAGCGCCTCGGGCCCCTTCGGGTGCTGGAAGTCTTTCACAGCGACAGGCAGATGGCCCTTCCCGCGAGCGATAGAGGCGCACCGTCGGCCTATAGGTTGCAGACGCCTAAGCAGTGGAAAGTGCACGATGTGTTTACCGTGGACCGGCTTTCGCCGGTAGAGTCGAGCAGCCGCTTTGTTGAGAGAGCTAAGGAGATTCCCCCTCCTCCGTTGGACGTCAGCGGGCGCAAGGAAACCCACGTCGAGAGGGTGGAGCGTTCGCGCACGCGCCAGCGTCAGGGTAGGAGGTGGACGGAGTACCTGGTCAAGTGGACAGGAATGCCCCGCAGTGAGAACGAGTGGAAGACCCGAGAGGATCTGGAGTGGGACGGAGCCGGCAGGCCCGGCGTTCCCAACCGGGCGTTGTTGGAGTTTGAGAGGATCGAGGCTAAGAGAGTGGAGCGAGAGAAGCTTAGGGTCCGTAAGAGGCGCGACGAGTCCGCAGGAGCGGTATGGACCACGCTCTCGGAGGAGCTCAAGGTAGACGGAGCAATGCCATGGGTGCCAGAGGAGAGGTTTGATGAGGAAGTAGGAACTTTCGCGAGAGTATCTGCTCAGAGCACCCTGCCGCCAGTCAACGGAGCCGCAGCACTTGAGAAGGAGCCAGTCGGCCAGTCTAAGATTCTCGTATTGTTTTGTGGGACCGGGTCAGTCGAGAGGCAGTTCACTAAGCAATTTCCCAACAGCGAAGTAGTTGCCGTAGACATTCAGCCCAAGTGGGGCCCCACACATTGCGAGGATATCATGCGATGGGACTACCGACAGTTCAGACCAGGACACTTCGACGTAGTCTGGGCTAGCCCACCTTGTACAGAGTACAGCCAGGCGAAGACGGTGGGTATCCGAGATTTGCGCACTGCGGACAGGCGAGTTCGTAGGACATTGGAGATCATCCGGTACTTGAGGCCCGAAGCATACTTCATTGAGAACCCGAAGGGAAGAGAGCCCCACGGTTTGCACACGCGTCGATGCATGAGCAATCTACCAGCTCCGCACCTCGTCACGTACTATAAATACGGGACCGCATACAGGAAGCCCACGCACATCTGGACCAACGTTCCGTTGCGCACACCCTTGCGAGTGTGCGATTCCGACACGCCTTGCGAGTTCTTCCGGCAGTACGGTAGGCACGAGAAGGTAGCGCAAGGAGGGCGCGCGATGCGAGCCGGAGGTGTGTTTGCGAAGGGCATGGGAGCGCGAGAGAATTTGTATGGGATTCCGTCGGCACTGTTAAGACAGCTTTTCCACAACCTGACCCTACATGAAGAGGTGCATGCGTTCCTGTCTGAACTGCTTGTCAGGGAGGATCTGAGCGAGATGAGCGTTTTAGTCCAGTCAGCTGTTGTTGAGAGTGACCTGCCCGAGTTTGAGCCGGAACCGATAGCGTTAGCGGGAGTACGAGCTGAAGTGACGATCATACCTGAGGGCGGATGGGAATCTGACGCGAGTGGTCTTAGCGATTGAGAGCGTTGGGGAGCGTCGGGAAGAGCGGTGGCTCCAGCCTTGGCGAGACCAGGCGGCAGGTGAGAACCTGGGTAATCCATCCGAGAGAGCAGTGGCTCTAGCCTCGGCACAGCCAGGCAACAGGTGGAAATCTGTATAATCCATTTGAGCAGTGGCTCTAAGCCTCGGTATGACCAGGCGGCAGGTGAGAACCTGGGTAATCCATCCGAGAGAGCAGTGGCTCTAGCCTCGGCACAGCCAGGCAACAGGTGGAAATCTGTATAATCCATTTGAGCAGTGTGTGCCAGGAGGCACGACGTACCTGCTGAGACACCCATAGTAGGGGGGGTCTGATTTCGATGAGAATAAGAGTAGCGAACTATTAGGGAAATTAGTGAGTGGATGTGACATTGCCTGAGCGAACAGTTGGGGAAAATAATATGTGAGCTCGGAGGAGAGAATAAAGAGAGGTAACAGAGTTGGTCTCTCAGACTTGGACAGCAAATGATATAACTCTTGCTGTCTGGGTTTATGTTAAATAGTATATCCGAATATATGATATGATTCCTCAAGATAATAGAGGATAATAGTTTACTCCTGGGAATTCCCCTGGGACAATTTGGTATCTTAGGCGTGTGAGCGTCTTTTTAGCTCGCTCTCGCTCGCTTTGCGTGCTTGCATGCGCACTTTGGACCTGTGGCGAACTGCTTTCGGCTTCCGTTGCGACGTTCTGATATGTTTTTGATGTGCATTCCGGTTGTTCTGGCGGCTTGACGGGTTAGCGTCCTAGAGGCGGGACCGTTTTTGTCGTTGGTTATACCGGTTTCACTCGTTTTTGGCCTATTTTGGCTCACTTCCGTGTGCATCCTGGTAAGTGAACTCTACGGCACATATTGGGGGGGAGGTATGATGGCTTACAACAACTTTTGTGCGATTTTTATGAGTTATTTACAATTGTTTTAGTCTTCATCAACTCATAGTATGGCCTCAAACAGCTTATTTCTTCAAAATATGTGCGGATTCACTCCCTTTTTAGAGCTTAAAAAGAGTTGATGCACCTCCTCAACTTCGATAACTGGGCTTCTGGATGGTTGTGAAAAGTTATTTTACTTATTTTGGATATATTTTACCAAACTTTACCAGTCCTCATCAATTCTTGGAGCTTTGAGACCTTTTTGAGCCTTTTTGGGAGCTGCATTCACTCCTTTTTGGCCCATCAACCCTGAGTTTTAAGAGTGGATCAAGCTTCTAGACTTCAATATGGAACTTTTGAACGATATTATTATTTTATTCTACTCAGTCTGGATATTATTTACCGTTCTCAACAGTTCTTGAAGGTCTACAGCCCTTTGGTGCCTTTTTTGGCTGATGCATGCACCTTTTTCAGCCCCGAAATAGCCCTTTTTGACTGAAAATGGACTTTTCAGACTGCCAAATACTTATTCTGGACAGTATACACGGTTTATCTTTCAAATATGGACCTTACTGAAAAGTTTTTATCAGTGTATGGAGTTATGGGACCTTCTGGGAGCTATTTGGATACTTTTGGCTGCAGCATGCACTCTCCATCCACACCTAGCACTTGAAAACTGTGTCGCGGAGCCCTGGCGAATTTTCTAGAAATGGACAGAAGTGAAGTAAGGACTACGTTGACAACATAAAAAGTACTTCTTCAACTTTGTTTTCACTTCCAATAGTGTTACAAGCAACCTCAGCAGCTGGCAGCAAGTGTGCTTTCGACTGCTGAACATACATCCACTTTTCCAGCCCCCTTAACACTGTGGGCTATTTTTAGTAACCTACCAGCATATGGCCATACCCTTTGGTATTGGTGACACGTACAGACGACAGTGGTGAAAGCAGGGCTTTGACAAGTGGGTCTACCCTCCTGGACCTCTTCAGCAACCTGGTATTCCATTTGGCGGCTTCTCTCCTTCACCTTCAGCGTCCCCCACTACGTCGGACGACGAAGAGGACCCGTTCACACTTCCTGAAGGTTTCCAGCCCCTACTGTTACCTCAACCTCCACAACAGAACTAGCCTGCCTATTTCCAGATATGCAGCCGCCCTACGACCCATACGCCGTACCCCCGTCTCCATTCACCTTTCCACCCTCACTTGCTGCTGGCTCCTTTCCACCCTCCACCACCGGACCTGCAGCACTCATGGCCCCAGGACAGCCCAGTCCCCTGCCATATCAACCACCTCAGGTCCCCCTCGCAGACCCCCGCCTTACTCCACTCAGCCCTTACCCACAGCCACATCCCTCATCAGGAACCGTCCCGGTGTACCACACCCCAGCAGCAGTTCCTGGACCGGTCCCCGCTGTACCATGGACCTGGTCTGGGGGTTTCCCCTTCGGGGGGGTTCCCTCCCCTTACGCCCCTGCACTTCACTCCCCGGCTCAGACGCTGCCAGGGACTGCTAGGAGTGCCGAGGAGGCGGCACGCTGGCTGGCGTATCGTCGGCAGGAAGAGGCGGCGGTGCTGGCTGCGTCAGGCTTGCAGGTGGGAGCTCAGGCCACCTATGGTGCTGGAGGGGTGCTCGCAGAGCGCCCCGGCACGGGCTACCCAGCAGGGGCCTTTCGTACCACTGGAGGGGTGCACGCAGAGCACCCCGGTGAGGGCTTCCCTGCAGGGGCCCACGCGACGAACGCTGGAGGGGTACAGGAGGATGAGCCGGAAGAGGAGCCTGTCGCAGACAATCCCTGCCCTCACGATGAGTACCTGAGAGCAGGGGGCTACAGTGACGTAGACCCCGACAACCCATTTGGCCGTAGTGCTGGCGAGGAGTCTGCGTATGAGCACGAGGCGGACCCCAACGACTACGACGAGTATCTGCGGGCGGGGGGCCACAGTGACGTGGACCCCAACGATCCGTACGGGGAAGGGCAGCGCTGGGACGAGGTAGATGACGACGAGGAGGAGCAGGAGGAGCTGGTCGTCTCCATCACTGCGTCAGCCTCGGCGCAGCGCGTTGTCACTGTTGGCGTGGACGAGACGTCCGCAGCACCGCCACAACCGCCTGAAGTGTTCGTTTCGAACAACGCAGGGCGTCGGCGGTCTCGTCGTTCGTCGGGACCGGGGAGCTGGGACGAGCGCAACCTACCTTTCCGCGAGGAGTCCGACTCCAATTCTGGCGGGGGCTCTTCGTCCGTCTCGCAGACGTCCTCGTCGACGTCATCAAAATCTTCGAGGTCGTCTAAGTCGGGCAGGAGCGGGCAGAGTGACGGACTTAGTGACCGTGCCCGCAGGCATCGCGACGCCAAGGAGAGGAAGCGGAGGCTGCGGCGTCGAGAGCGTGACGAAGGGCGGACCCTTACCCCTGCAGCCCTAGCGGCCACCTTCAGGGAGGGCCTGAAGGAGTTCCACAGCCAAGGGGGGGGCACACGGTCCGCTCCTGCAGACCCCACAGCTGAGACCGCCAGTGCAGACCCCCAGGCCGGGTTTAATTCCGAGTCGCTGGAGGGGTGCCCGCGGAGCACTCCGGCGCGGATCCTCCAGCGGGGGTCATTTCAGACGCTGGAGGGGTGCACGCAGAGCACCCCGGCGCAGACCCCCCAGCGGGGATCGCTTCGGTTGATCCGCAGCTGGCGGAGGGCGGGGGAGATTCACCCGCAGCGAGCTGGTGTTGCCCCCCTGACCGCGGTGGTGGCCCCCGATGTGGGGGTGCAAACTGGGCAGCCCGGCGGCAGAGGAGGAGCTGGAGTCAACAACGGGGACGTGACCCTGCAGCAGACGGCGGGCAAGGGCAGCGCCACACGAGAGCGCGAGACCGTTGGCTCCCGCCAACTGGCCCGGCTACGAAGGCAGTCCCTGGAGACGGTGGTGGTTCTCGGGTCCGGTGAAGGAACCCCTGCTGACCACACCCCAGGCACTGACTCGGCAGCTGCCGTTCGACATGTGAACTTCCGTGAGGCGAACGGGACCCCTGATGGTCCTGGTGGAGTGACGCCTGGCGGGCCCTCAGCGGAGCTGCCTCCCCCTGCACATGACCCTGCTGTACCAGCACTTGGAGGTGGCGATGGGGGATGTGCACCACCTGGACCTCCGACAGCTGCTCCCTTGCCACCCGCGGTGCCACTCCCAATGCCCAGTGGGCCACCGCCACCTCCTCCTCCTCCTCCACCTGGTAGCACGCTTGCGTTACCAGCACCAGAACATGATGGTGGAGGTCGTGACGGGTCACCAGGGAGACCTCCCCCTCCCCCTCCGTCTGGTCGAGGTGGGCATCGAGGGCGGGCCCTACTGGCCACACGAGATGGCCACACTCTGTGGGTACCGCAGCCTTGGGGGGACACTGGATACCTCGGACTCGGAATGCCGACGGCTACGGTCAGATCGGCTGCAGATGGTGGCCTTGACCTCTTCTACAAGGCTATCCTCTTGCTGGGGGTATCACTGAGGGAGTACCTTGACATGGGGGGCACTGTGGCACAGCCGCCAGTCATGCTGATGACCCCGGAGATGGAGACGCATGCGTGGGTGGTGGACCGGGGCGTGGTGGACGCGGCCCTTCTGGCATACCGCAGTAGGCCTGCGGGCTCAGGACACCCCCGCCCGGAATGGAAGCACGTCTCCAGTACCCCTGAGTCCGAGATGCACCTCCTGGATCCCGACTGTCTTACAACATGGGCCGAGGTGGAGCAGTCGGAGTGGTATCGGCAGCTGCAGTCACGGTCAACTCCTACGCCGACTCCAACCCCGCCTCCATCTGATGGTCGAGCCCATTTTCTAGCTCTGACGGCAGCCCCCACCTCTGTGCATCATCCGACGACCCCCGCGCCTGCGACGGCTCCGACTAACCTTGGTTCACGTCACCCTCGACCTCATCTTTCACCTAACGCAGCAACCTTTACCCCTGCAGCTACTTCATCGTCCACCGCGGGAGAGCCCAGCAGCCGTGACCTCATCGGCGAGCAGAAGGTGGAGGACGCGCTGCTGAAGCTCGTGAATAAGCTGCCGAAGTTCCCTTCAGAAGGGGATTTGTCCGAAGACGACAAGGTCAACCAGCTGGAGGCCTTCTCTCGAAAGGTCCAGAACTTACTGGACAACAAGCTGGTGATGAGGGCGTGCCGCCAAGCTAGCTGCACCGGTGAGGGATGCATTACCTCCGTCCCTGACATCATGTGGATTGTGGCGGAGGAGTGTTTGCGAGGTGAGCAGCGGGAGTTTGTGGAGAAGGCCGCGGGAGGTGTCGGCACGTCGGCGGGGTGGATACAACGGTACGCTGACGCTGACATATTCTTCGGGGACCTGGCCCTCAGCCTGCTGGCCATCGAGAAGCTGCAGAAGCTGCGTGATGGACTCACCCGAAGACAGTCGAGCAAGGAGACGGCCAACGCTTACCACTCGCGACTGTCTGCGCGACAGCGCACCGTGAACTTCCTGGCCAAGGTAGTGCCTGGTTGTGTGCCCGTCTCCGACGAGGATTTCGGCCACCACTTCTGGCGGGGGTTGGTGCACCACAGCAAGGTGGGGCGGGAAATGAGGAGGGTGAACCTGGACCTCAATGATCCAGGGGAGTGGGAGGATCGGGCACGTGCTGAAGGGCACAGCCGAGGCGTTACCTCGGCTGTTCTCAAGGTGCTCGAGTTCGCCAGTGACATCGAGGCGAGCAAGGCATCCAAGGCGGCGGACGCAGCCAGCAGAAGAGCCCCAGCACCTTCTGCACCTTTCTGGCAGCAACGTCGAGGACGTGCCCTGAATGCACTGACGGAGTCTGAGCTCGATCTGGCCGCGGCATCCACACCTCCTCCTCCACCTGGACTGCCCCTTCCTGGTGCTCCACCTGGCCTCCCGGCTCCAGAGACCCGGGAGTGCTACGCGTGTGGAAGGCGTGGACATCTGGTGCGGGATTGCAAGGACGCGGCCAAGCTGGCTGCGTGGAAGGCGAACGCTCCTAAAAGGTTGTCTCGAGACAGGCGGCAGGTGGCCGCTATGTTCTTCGCCATGGCACACGACGAGGACATCTCGTGGGCACCGGCGGAGCTGCGGGGAGAAGTGGAGGCCCTTGCGGCCGCAGACGTCAACGCTGTTCTAGAGTTGGCGGCTCTCACTGATTGTACAGATCTGGTGGAGGGCATCATTGAGGCGCAGCGGGCGTCCCCGGCAGCCGGCGAGTTGCCGGCCGACTCGGATCGGCAATAGGGTCTGAGGACCCTTTCGGCTGAGGGGCCAGAAAGTGACACTGGACGTCGCTCTCTTGCCGAAGCCCCTCAACCGGCTCCCGCAGCGGCGGGGGTAACCCCCATCATCGACGACCCCATGCCTGAGCACTACTCCGTACTAGAACCATGGGCCTACGAGGGTATCTACAGGCCCTGCTTGGCCGCAGTGTCTGACCGTTTGAATGCTTGGCACTTCAGGCGGCCAGTGGGGGCGCTTTCCATGGAAGTGTTGATGATGCGACTGCGCAAGTCGACGACGGGGATCCGTACTGCACTGGAACGGATGCAACAAGGTCGTGGCATGAGGTCGTCTGCCGCGCCAGCTCGGAGGTACAAGAGACGGTGTGAGCTGAACAACTTCAGGAATGAGGTGGACCTGATGTGCCTGCAGAAGCAAGCCCCGGCCCACCACACTCCGTTGGGCACGCTGCCACTGCCGACGCGGCAACAGCGCATGGTCGAGCACGTGTCGGCACTGTTGTGGGGCCCTTCGAGGTCACGTGGGATGTGCAACGACTCCCAGCAGGTTCGGGCACTGGACCTGGCGGAGACACGGGCCCACGATCTATCCCTTGCGTGGGACGAGATGACTTCGGCGGAGCAGGCTGACGCCCTGCAGCAGGATGCCCCGATAGGGCACCGCGCGTGGGAAACGGAGGGCCTTCTGCGCTGGCGCGGCCGACAGCGTGGGATGCCGGCGGAGGAATCGCTGGCCGTCATGGACTCGCCCCCTACCCTTGGGCTACGGGGGATGTTGGTGGAAACTCCGTGGGAGTGCCCGCGGCTTCTGTTTCGGCCACGGGGACCATCCCTGGCACAGGGGGGGACATCCCCGGGATGCCGGATGCATGGTGCAGCTTGTACAGGGTGCACCAGTACCGTGAGAGGCAGTCGGCGGTGACTCCTGCAGAGGTGAGAGCGGATCTCTTTGGCGAGCAGCCGGAGCAGCAGCCAATTGAGGTTACACCGCCCGATGCCGTGACTCCTGACGAAGTACTGGAGGGTGGACCAGTGAGCGAGTCTCCGGAGCACCTGGAGGACAATTTGACCCCGCAAATGGCTGCAGACAGGGGCCAGCAGCGGAGTGCAGACCCGCCAGCGCCGGACGCTGGTGGGGTCGAGGACAGCATGACCCAACAGCTGGCCAAAGCTGGGGCCCCAGAGGAGATTCACGCACTGAATACTCACCCCCTGCAGGAAGACACTGAGGAAGAAAGCATGCGCAGTCACCCACTGACGGAGGATAATGATGACGACGATGATGGTGATGAAGCGTGTGGGGGTGACAACGACACGAGCATGGGTGTCGGCCGTTGCAAGCGCATCCTGCGTGACGGGGGTGTGCTGCGGGCATCTCAGCTCGCTGCGGCTCATGATGAGGAAGGAGCGCTGCTGTTAGTCTTCTACGCGTATCTGCGTGGCAAGCTTGTCAAGGTACTCGTGGACTCCGGTGCCTCGGACAACTTCGTGTCTGAAGACTGCGTACGACGTTGTGGCCTACGCGTACGGCAGGGCCCGCGGATGAAGGTCACACTGGCGGACGGGTCGGTGAAGACCACAGGGGCTGTGGCCTACTCGAAGTTCACAGCCCCCACCGCAGCGGGCTCCACCTATAATGAGTCGGCCATGGCCATGCGGGTGTTGCCACTCGGGATCCGAGTGGACGTGGTGCTGGGGGGGGAAATGGTTGCGTAGCCTTTCTCCCATCATGCTGGATTACGCCGGTCACGGCTCCGTGTCCTTCGCGCGCAGAACGAAGGGGGGGGGGTAAAGAGCTCGTGACCATCGCCGGCTGCAACCCGGGTAAAAGTGCTGGTGGACGCGGAGACAACTGTGCTGGACTCATCGATGAGGTCTTCCTGACGGCTGTGCAGCTGCGTAAACACCTCCTGTACGCAGAGACTCAGAGGCTTACGGGCGACGCCTCCGCTCAGCCGGCGTGGCTTATGATGGCGCGCAGGGACGGCAGCGAGCACGATTCGGCCTTCGCTGCTACTGCAGCCGGAGATCATCCCGACGCGGAACTCCTCGCGGACGAGGCCGAAGCAGTATGCCTCTCGGTGGACACTGCAGCTGATGCGAAGCCTGTGGCCAGCACCCAGGTGAAGCTGGAACCCCCGGATACTGGGGGCACCGCCAAAGACATCCCACAGGACACGAGGGACGCTAAGGTGGCACCCCGCTGGAAGGAGAAGTTCCGGGCACTCTTCGAGGAGTTCTCCGAGGAGCTGCGTGACGCCCTCCCCATGATGTCCAAACTGCGGCGGTCGATGGAGGATGAGGCCAGAGTCACCCTTAATCCAGACAAGGAGGGAGGACCTCCATTTCGCCGTCCCTACCGCATGTCCGTGGAAGAGCTTCGGCAACTGCGGGAACGCATCGAGCAGCTGGTGGAAAAGGGCTACATCAGACCCTCATCCAGTCCTTACGCGGCACCATGTCTCATGGTACCCAAACCGGGCCAGCCTAACACGCTGCGCCTGGTGGTAGACTACCGCCAGCTGAACTCTCAAACAGTGAGAGATCGGTACCCGCTGCCGGACATTCAGTTGATGTTCGACGAGATGCAGGGTGCCACCCACTTCTCCTCCTTCGACGCCGTGGATGGATTCTGGCAAGTCCCCATGGCTGAGGAAGACGTGGAGAAGACAGCACTCACCACCCAGATGGGCTCCTACGAGTGGCTGGTGATGCCACAGGGATTGCAGAATTCCCCGTCACAGTACCAGCGGAGGATGCAGAGAGCCTTAGGACACTTACCTTTCGTCCGAATCTTCATCGACGATGTGGTGGTGTTCTCGAAGGGTGGAGTCCAAGAACACTACGACAACGTCCGTACCTTCCTTCAGACCTGTCGCGAGAAAGGAGTATACCTCAAGGCCTCTAAGGCGCAGATGCTGAAGGAGTCTTTGAGGTTTCTTGGGCACACCCTGTCCAGCGAGGGCTGCAAGCCGCAGCACGACAAGGTGGCGGCAGTGCGCGACTGGCCGGCGCTGGAGAATGTCACTCACGTCCGGCAGTTCCTGGGCCTAGCCGGTTATTATCGTCGGTTCATTCACTGTTTCTCCGACATCGCACAGCCCCTCACCATGCTCACCAAGAACGAGGTGGAGTGGAGATGGGGCCCTGAGCAGCAGTGGGCCTTCGAAGAGCTGAAAGCAGCACTGGTGGACGCCCCCGTTCTGGCCCTGCCGAACGTGAAGGCCGCAGCGGACGGATCAGCCCCCTTCGTGGTGCAGACCGACGCGAGTGGGGTGGCGCTGGGTGGAGTCCTGATGCAGGACTGTGGTGAAGGACTTAAGGTGATAGCCTACGACGGAGAGCCGGCAGTTCTCCGCGGCTGAGCAGAACTACCACACGGGCGAGAGGGAGCTCTGCGGACTTCACCATTGCACCACGGTGACCTGGCGGCACTACCTGATCTTCACCGCCTTCAAGCTGCAAGGCGACCACCGGCCACTGGAATGGCTGATGGAGCCGGGGAGGGAGCTGAGTCGGCGGCAGGCACGATGGTACATGGATCTCGTGGAGGTG
>LGRX02006148.1:0-10864 GCA_001247695.2 Cymbomonas tetramitiformis
CCCCTACCTTTCCACCCTCCATGGGTCCGCACTCCTTCCACCTACCGGCTGTCTGCACTCCGCAGTTTCATTTCCCCTTCTTGCCCTCCATGGCCCGTTTCCCCGCCCTGCGCTCAGACTGGTGCGAGTGGAATGGCTGACTTGAGAGCAGGGGTACCTTCTTCTTCTCGGCATCCAGGAGCTTCTGGCTCTCAACGGCATCCACGTTTGCGGCGATGGCCTCCTCGGAGAGCTCCTCGAGCTGCGCTCCGAGAGCCTTCTTGCTCTCTTTTCGCGCGATGGACGACGCCTGCACCTGCTGCTCGAGCCACAGATCTGACGCGTGCAGCTTCTCCTCCGATGCGCGCAGCGCGGCCTGCAGCTCCGCAATGTGGCTCTCCAACTCGCTGGTCTGCGCAGGGGAGGGTTCGGCGGTGTGTGAATAGATCACAAGCGGCTCGCAAGTTGGATATGGGGCTTCGTGCCTGGGTGACCACGTGCGTAACGGCACCTACGAGCAGGCTGGCAAGGGCGCAACGTATGGAGTGCAGCGCAGCCGAACTTCAGGCTCATAAGCCTTAGCACGTCAAGAGAGTACGACGATTGTGATGACAAGTGATTGATGTGTTCCTTTCTGGCAGATGCATAATCCGTCGTCGCCTGCACGAGCAGACTGGAGACGGGGACCGAAGAAAAGCACGACGACGTCGCGTGGGGTGAGGACTACAAGTTCTATGCACGAAACAGTGGTATGGCTTCTTTGTAGCGCGTTCGGTACCCCCACCACACAGATCCCGCTCGAGCGAAACATGTAGTTGGCTATTCCAGGTGCACTCGAGATTTACTTTGCTTTAACCCCGCGAGCTCAATCTCCAGTTCCTTCGAGCGGTGAATTGTATCAATGCGCACCTTCCGCGTGGAATCATCGCAGCCGCCATGTAACTGAGGCCCCGCTGCGGATGCCAGCTTCTCGAGCGCATCTGTGTCAGGAGCAAGGACGGCAGGATTATTCCTTACGGCCTCAGGCGGATAGCGATACGTCACAATCATGCTCACAGTTGCCACGGTTTTCAAAACCGTAGAGTATCTGAAGGGTAGAAAGAGAAAAAAAAACGAGGATGAGAACGGTTCTTGACAGGGACAAAGAACAGGAGCCAAGTACGACGCTGGGGGCAGCTTCTGCGGTTGTTGGGAGTACAATGAGCCTGGGGAAAGCGTAAATGGGACACCCAAGGCGTTTGGGTTGTAAGATAGTGGCATACGCGGGATCGACGAGCTATGAGCAGCTTACAGAGATATGCCTGGGCACATAGTGGCGCATGTGTTTGCAGGTGTAGAACTGGCAAGAACGTACTGGTGTTTTCTTGAGTCAATTGGGCGATCTTCTCCTCTAGAGGCTCGGTTGCAGTTGAAAGCTCTGGGGGATAACAATATAAGTTATTCAGTCATAGGTACGGAATGCGACACGTTAGAGTGCTGACTAAGCTTTCCAAAACGCTTGATACCTTTAATTTGTTTGTCTTTCGCTTTCATTGTTTTGACAAGATCCTGGATAGTTTTTACGAGCTCTTCTTTGGACTTATCTTTGAGTTTTGTGCCTCCACTTTTCGGAGCGGCAGCATCCGGTGTTGCACCCTGTCGAGATCAACGAGTTGAATGTTAAAAAAGGAAGGCGATCTTGCACGTGTTTAGGTGTTTGAAGCAGAACAACTATCACAAAGTCACCTCTGAGACCGCTTTGCCCCTCGCCTCAGTCCCCTCGGAAGACTCTGCCATATCCTTGGCTGCTGGATCCTCTTTCGCATCCGGCTTTGCCTTCATCGCATCTTTCCTCGCCCTGAACGCCTCGAGCTGCGGGCGTGCAAAAACGGAATCAGGAATAGGTGTGCGGGGCTCCACTTTTGAGCTTGTAAGCGAAGAAGGCCGCATACCTTCTTTTTCCCAGAAGCAAGGGCCTTATCCTTTTCTGTGGTCTGTGCGCAGCTCTAGCTTTGAGTTAGTTGCAGGAAAAAGTCACGATGTTACTGAAATACAGAAAGACACGCACCTCCATGTGACTCCGGGACCAACGGTTCCAGTGTCTTAAGAACAAGCGTTAGCAAACAGTTGCAATCTAAGAAAGCGGGCCAATGTGATGCGTCGATAAATTCAAGAGGACCCCTCTAAGGCATACCTACTCATTCACTCATCAATGGACAATTCTTCCTTTCGCTGTGACACTATGTCTATCGTTTTATCAAAAAACATCGGTTGATCGTCAGCTGAGCTCACGTCAGGATTGGGCTTTGCGTTAACCTTACTTTACCTTTATATACCTTATACCTTAAACAAACAAACCACGAATAATAGAGCGGGATGATGACACTGGACTGTCAGCGTCGGTCATGGCCGTGGTTCAGTCAGCGTTCACTGTTTCGTGTTTGTACAGTACTGTACTCTATAGTTTGGCTATCATTGGCTATCATTGACTAACTTTGGCTATCCGATTTGAAATTATGACAGCCCTGTCATCAGGGGGTCTGTGGGGGTGTCTAGGAGTCACAAAAAATAAATTTTGCCGATTTCATCGCCGGTGGGGGTCCCCTTCGTCGACCCCCCCAAATTTCAGTAGGTTTAGGGATTAGGTTCTGGGTTTAGGGTTTAGGTTCGAGAAATTACGTGAGAATTACGTCAGAAATCGTAATTTAGTTCAAATGCGTATTTAATAAAATAGGGTACCGGTAGTCGGTCGCGTCATATATTATTATGACAGTCGGTCGCGTCATATATTATTATGACAGTCGACAGTATGGTCGACCATGACTGTACAGGTCGAGTCGCGTCATATATTTATGACAGTCGTCAGTACGGTCGACGATGACTGTACATGTCGCCAGATGATAATGTCATATCATCAGGCATCCCTGTCATCGAGAGTTCGTATGTCGAACTCGAAGATGGCAAAGCAAAGATACATCTTGAAAACAAACAAGAACCATCTTGGCTTTCAGCATGCGCGGAACTCGCATGCGCAGCATGAACGAACTAGTCGTTATTACCATGCTGGTCGTTCAACCTACGTCTCGGGTTCACAACCCAATGGCGGTGCCATCTAAGATGATGGGAGACGTTAGGTACAAAAGTGAGGAAGCGTTGTGCTTCAGCAGATCTTCTTACAGAGACTGCACTCACAAACCCGCTCATCCGTACACTTGCATTGCTGTTCAACTTTGCAGTGTTTATTTTGTATATTGATAATATATTCACGGCGCTTGTCTGCATAGCTGTCAGGGTTATGACCGATGACATATGTGTCATACGTGTCATACGTGTCATACCTGTCAGACATGTCATACCATGTCATGTCATGTCATGTCATGTCATATATTATTATGACAGTCGGTCGTGTCATATATTATTATGACAGTCGACAGTATGGTCGATCATGACTGTACAGGTCGAGTCGCGTCATACATTTATGACAGTCGTCAGTACGGTCGACGATGACTGTACATGTCGCCAGATGATTATGTCATATCATCAGGCATCCCTGTCATCGAGAGTTCGTATGATTGAACTCGAAGATGGCAAAGCAAAGATACATCTTGGAAACAAACCAAGAACCATCTTTAGCTTCCAGCATGCGCGGAACTCGCATGTGCAGCATGAACGAACTAGTCGTTATTACCATGCTGGTCGTTCAACCTACGTCTCGGGTTCACAACCCAATGGCGGTACCATCTAAGATGATGGGTGACGTAGGTATAAAAGTGAGGAAGCGTTGTGCTTCAGCAGATCTTCTCACAGAAGCCTGCACTCATCTCCGCTCATTACTTACGCGTGTGTTACCGTCCCATAACACAGCGCTTTATATCAATATACTGAGGGCTCGCTTATCTAGCCCTGACATAATGGTATTCTCCGACTCGTCAAGGCGACGAACTGAGGACGCATAAAGTGTGAGTGCAGTAGTAGAGATATCGAATTTTGTGTGCGCAGGTTGCGGATCGCATATTTCAAACAGCGTTGCAGTCGCACATATATCAACATATCTCGCATAATATCGACCGCTGCGGAATAAACAGCGAAATCAGTGCGCGAGGAGACATCGTCGCAATCGCATTTGTTCACATACACGCCGTCAGAGATAACAGCGCGAGAAGGTGTGCATACAGCATGCCGATCGCACATATGCGCTGACATCATTCGTAAAATTGTTCGAGATTCGACAAACTGACGCGCATATGCACAATTCGTCATCAGTGTATGTTTCGTATACAAAATGGCATTCGTATCACATGCCGTACATCTCTGCGACGAGATATCATCACTATTCACAGCGCGCACATCAGCGATTCATCAAAGTCGCAATAAATCGCAGTTTGCAGTTTTTGATGCGTATACTGTAATACTGATCTTGTCATCGAAAAATCATCATTTCAAATGGTCGCAAAAATCACTTGTCGACGTGCGCATGATTATTTTGCTTGACAGTATATGTATACACCGGGCTAGACGCATCATAACAGATGACGCGCGATGATGGTGTACATAAATGCAGCATGTTACAATATCCGGGATTATCCTGAACGGACGCATGATGACAATATACTGCAGCATGCCATATAATACTCTAATGTTTGCTGAGATACTATACTCTATTCACTGTCAGATTATATCAACCTACAATCATGAGTGTGAACTGCATAAATGCTGTGTGAATAGCTTACACACACACACACGCTCAACATGACAGATCATTGAATACTCTGCAGCAACATCATAGTGTGTGCAAAAAGTCGAGTGTGTGGAAATAATAATACCTGCAGCAACACACACACACACACACATACTTGCAGTATACACTATCATGAGTATATACTGAGTGCATGCAGCAGATGTGCATTTCACCACCTGTACATTATTATACTGAGCATCACTGTGATAGTGCATGCATTATTCATACAGCTTGATCACGATACCAGCTGTAATGTACATACCAGTTTGATCACGTTAACAACTGGGACACATGGCATCACATCACAATACATTATACAATGCACAAAGCATACTGCAGTGCATGTAAGCTATATTGGAACCCATGTAAGTGTAAGGTGCCCGAAGGTGATCTTAACACCATAATTAGCTCGACATGCTCTGACGAAGGATTTGGGATGAGCATGTTCGTTCTATGGTGGATCACTGAATGGAATGCTCACCGGAACTACATGTGAAATAAATCAAGCAACTCATTATTGTAAATGAGAGTATACAGGATTACAATAACCCCTAAGCTGATATATATATCATGCTAGATTTATTCAGTACATGGTATACAGATCATCCTGCATGATAAATCATCTTGGTGTATTGTAATACCAGAAGTCACCTACATACAAGTGTGTATAGTAAATAATTCACACACACACTTACAAGTACTAAATCAGCAAGTACCTACACAATGCACACACCACTGACATTACTATGTATAATGACATTCACTGACTCAGTAAGTGAAATGATCAACTATAATGTCAACTATGTGCATGATAATATAGATACCATCCGACAAACACATGTGCGTGTTGGATGTCAGTGATGGCGATAGCTAAGGTAAACAGGATAAAACTACATGCTGAAGGGCTGGATGGAGAATATCTCCAGACCCGAAGGCATTATACAATGCTCAAATAAGCAGCTGGTCACTGCTGAGCATTGTCCATTCGTCTCACATATCAGCTGGAGCAACTACAACAAGTACATTGCATTATGATAGTTGATTCAGAATTGATCAGCTGAATTTGCATGTAACATACAGATCAGTTTTCACATGATTTCTGACAATAGTGTAAAGGACATTCACACACACATAAATGTGTTGTGTGAAGTTGCTGTGATTGTATCCAGCAAAGTCCAGATTTGTTCCAAATGAGATATATCACTTTGATAAATCTTAAGAGCACAGACCTATGCTCAAACAAATCATAGGTTGAGAAATATCGCTAAAGTGGCTGTTTCCACTTAAGTTGATTAATATATACATAGTACATTTGTTGTGCATGGGTTTAAATCAGTAAAACCCAGAATGCTGTCAACTGTAAATGTTGATATACAGCACAACTCACTTATTTGCTATGAAACAAATGTCATATGCAAAAGTGAAGTTCCTTGTAATGATTCTGTACTTACATTTCACATTTACACTGAAATATATCACCACAGCAATATTTCAGACAGCTGAAAAAAGCTATAAAATGGGTGAAAAAGCTCCACGTTTAATTTCAAAATGAAAAATGTGTGCCCATTTTATGTAAGATTATGATTTTATACCTATTAAGGTATCAGAAAATCATAATGACACATGTCATATCAGTGTGACACCCTAAAATATTAGGTGTTGAATATATATGGGTAACGCTATTGCTATGGCAATAAATCGCTCAAAATGCTGTACGTAAAACACATTTTGAAAATTTCGGATTGATTTTTTTGATAAAATGAATGTTTATATATCAAATATCAATCCCTGATTTATGCAGCATGTGTAACGCCCTGTAACAACCCTAAAATTAAATGTGTGTAACAGGGGTGTAACGTACCTCCTAAAAAACACTTTACGTTTATATAGGTATTAAATGCAGTTTTGCTTAAAAATCTTTGCAAAAACGTTATACTGCTTATTCTTTACCTGTATTAGGGTTACTGATATCAAGTAACACCCTAAACATTGTAATGAGTAACAGGGCCACTGTAACTATATATGCTCTAAAATGCCAGTTTTATTTCGTAAAACTTCGTTTTTTTTGGCATTATTATATCATGCTAAATCATCATAGACATGATAATACTATGGGCAACAACCCTAAAACTGTATGAGCTGCTTCCTATAAGGACTCCATGCTATAAGCTATAAGCTATAAGCTATGAGGTATATAGGCAACTGACTGCCTATGTGTTCACACTTCCTTGAGGGGGGAAGAAGGTGGATAGGATTATACACATATCCATTTTTCCGATCTGGTGATTATGATGGATTGCTTTTGATAAAATCACTGCATCCACAAGTAACGTTGAAATCTTTACAACGTTAAATCCACCATCACTAATAAAGTGTAAACTCGGATGGGAAACTATATCCCAATGACTATAAGTTGACTTTTGCTCAGCATTTACATTCTCGAGTAAGTTTGAAATGCTGAACTATATACATAACATATAACCTGATACCATGCTTAATTGCATATCCTGGATCAGAAGATGATAGTTATATAATGTATATATATATATATCCCACCTGATACACTTTGGCACTATAGCCGTACATAAGAGTGGGAAGGACAAGTGCATCGCTGTAAGACTGGTTGATATAGTCCCAGTGTTGAAGGCAGAATTTGGCACCCGAATAACAGCTGATAACTGTTGGTGACCACCATGCAAAACCTTCCAAGCGTAACTCTTTTGTCCTGAGATGCAAGTGAATTGTTCATAAATGTTGACATCACATAAAAGCATTCTGATAAAAACCCTATATATCCATGTGAGTTGTCATTGCTACAAATGACATGGGTTTTGAATCGTCGAATGAGTATAACTCCAATGAATTCATTAGTACAGAATAGCTGTAGAGATTATTCCTCCGGCTGGATTGCAATCATTCACAATCCCTGTACATTCCGGTGACAAAATATTGCACTGGACTGATCACCACATTGGTATAATCTGTGATATATAAGTCACCAGAGAAAGCATTGCAATCAGCACAATGCTGTCTAGACTCACAAAGATGAGTAACAGATATTCTCAGATGTAATAAATGGAGGCACAATGTGACCTACGCTAAAATCGCGTATGCTCGGGCACTGTATTGTGACCTGCGCTAAGATCGTGTATGCATGGACACACCATGACTCGTGCCAATGACGTGGACATATATTTTTTGCCACGACATCACATCTGAAATCAATAAATCACTCAGAGTAAAGGTGTTGACATCAGTATAGCACCATTATACATATAGTCATGAGGATTTTAAAGAAGACATAGTCTCTCCGATATTGACAAACATGGTACATATATATATACCCATGCTCTCTGATCATATATTGATATCCCACAGCATACGATGATGGTAATAGCAAGCCACTTCGCCGCTGGAGGGTAGTGTTGTATATACACAGCACATGCTTGGGTACTATATGACCCACGCTAATGACGTGGATTCGGGCTGCATCCCAATAACTGCAATGCACCTTCGGTGCAAGGGGCTGCAACCCGAGAACTGCTATCCAGCTTCATAGAAAGCTTCCACGTCATCACAAAGAGGTCGGACCTCTGTTGTATTTGAACGGCGCTTGACAACCGCCTAGCAATACACTTCCTTGAGGGGGGAAGATGATAAGCTAGAAATACAACTAAAAACCAAATAAATAATAAATAATAAATAATAAAGACAAATAATAAAACAAGTAAGTTGCATCATTGTTTTTGTTGTGGTAAGCCTGACTATATACAGTCAAACCATGCAAAACTCCATGAAAGTTGACACATACATCAGCCATGACATTCATATGAGCTTGATTTTGAAGACCTAGACATTGTATACATCTGGTCTAGCATGTATCCAGACTAGAATTGTATACTGACACGGTGCAAGCACTATAGCCTCTGCCACCGATGATCATTGGAAAGGGCAACCATTCTTGATACTTCATACATATCATCTGATTGGATCATTAAAGGTGTCAAGATTACTCAATGCAATATGCAGGCCACGGCCTGAGTACAACACCTAGAAAGGTCAAAGCCACTGAGCTGACCAATGCAGCATAAATGCTAGCTGCCTTGAAGGCTATACAATAAGCCTATTGCCCTTATGTCTTGATATGTAACCGTGTATTGGCATCTCTTTGAGGTAATTATGCCTACTGAATGAGCCATACCAACCATCTTGTCTTCATTGATCATTACATATCGCCATTGAGCAATGCCTATTCTGTGAGATTATACGAGGCATTTCATTAGTGCACATTAAACAATTGTAGTGCAACAAAGATCATCAGCTCTTCATCATACCAAAGGTTGAGTTGTTGTCAATTGATTTTTCAGACACCATTTCTCAGAGGTCTATTCATCATGAAAGACAGAGTCTGTGCAATCATGGCTATTCAGCCTCCGACATAGCTGACATACGCACACATGCGAGATATCATATATCTGTGGATAAATAAAAACTGCTAAATGCTACCTTTGCCAAGACCGTGGTTTGTCATCGGATTCTGTGGCCAGTAAATCCGCGCTACCGGATAACTGAGGTGGACGGAGTTGTGATCCTGAGTTATGCTTGACACACATAACTAAAACGAATTTCACATTAGTACGTGGCGAATCCATTCTCACTCATCGCGACAGATGTTCGTCAAAGCGTGCGTACTGGACCATAAAAGGAGTTTGGCAGACGGGTGAGGATTTAAAGTGGACTTATAAAGACCCTCCGATATCTCGTAAGCAGGGCCTTCTCCGTTTGCATTAAAACAAGCCCCAAAAATCGGGCTCCCCATCGCTACCTGTGAACCTCCATAGTAGCTTCAGGAGGGGAGGAAGGGTTGGGTGCACTATATCAGGCCGAGAATCGTTCGATTATAAATTGTTAAATCGTGGGATCATCGATCGCGCAAAGCGACGACGGCTAGCGCAAATAATCCGTAACGTAGACTTCGGATGCTTTGAATCGTCTAGTACATACATGATAACGTGTGGATCAATCAGTAATCCAGCGTCAATCTGTATCACGAAAACGCTCTTCATTGAACCTTGGAACGTCACTCTGAAATACGATACGATTTCCGGAAAGGTGGGCTACATCCTAAGAACTGTAGGGCTAAATGCCTAAGGTGAGGGACTAAAGTGGACTCAGTTCCCCCCAATAACCTAAAAACACCATGAGGGACGCCTCAAATCGGTGTAAGAAGACTGGTACCAGCAAGAAGCAACAACAACAAAGACATCAAAGACATATACAAAGGTATGCCCGTTGTGAGGTCACAACTCTTTTAAGAGGGGAGATCTGTCAGGGTCATGACCGATGACATATGTGTCATACATGTCATACGTGTCATACCTGTCAGACATGTCATACCATGTCATGTCATACATTATGACAGTCGGTCGCGTCATATATTATTATGACAGTCGGTCGCGTCATATATTATTATGACAGTCGACAGTATGGTCGACCATGACTGTACAGGTCGAGTCGCGTCATATATTTATGACAGTCGTCAGTACGGTCGACGATGACTGTACATGTCGCCAGATGATAATGTCATATCATCAGGCATCCATGTCATCGAGAGTTCGTATGTCGAACTCGAAGATGGCAAAGCAAAGATACATCTTGAAAACAAACAAGAACCATCTTGGCTTTCAGCATGCGCGGAACTCGCATGCGCAGCATGAACGAACTAGTCGTTATTACCATGTTGGTCGTTCAACCTACGTCTCGGGTTCACAACCCAATGGCGGTACCATCTAAGATGATGGGAGACGTTAGGTACAAAAGTGAGGAAGCGTTGTGCTTCAGCAGATCTTCTTACAGAGACTGCACTCACAAACCCGCTCATCCGTACACTTGCATTGCTGTTCAACTTTGCAGTGTTTATTTTGTATATTGATAATATATTCACGGCGCTTGTCTGCATAGCCGTATCAGGTAGCGAGTAATGGGCATTTAAAAAAACATTTTTTAAATCATAAAACTTATTATACAAAAATACTTTTGTTCCTTTGATATACTTTTATAAACAACCCATTACCCTACTACCCCTTACTTTTTATATAAATAAATATATATATAAAGTTAAGTAATTTTATGTTAATCTCTCACATTCCCTCATATTCCCTCATATGT
>LGRX02006151.1:0-52621 GCA_001247695.2 Cymbomonas tetramitiformis
GCAGCATGGCAGGATGCCCCACACCGAGCATGAGCAGCATGGCAGGATGCCCCACACCGAGCATGAACAGCATGGCAGGATGCCCCACACCGAGAAGGATCATCCTTTAAGTGTTTTCATAACAGCAATGTATCCGATATAATGGGAACTATGCTCTGCTCCAGGATGCCGTACACATGCGGCAATGATAAATCCCACATGAGACCGGGTCACCGGAGTGGGTCTGGCAAGCCGCGTCATGCTAATATGTCCGCACACATTAGCGTACGCCAAAGTAATGTCTGCTTCATTCCTGGGCCTTGCACTGAAAAGAAATGTCCATAGCATGTCCAGCATTCCAATCAAAACCAGACACACGCCATCCATCTTGAGATACCGTAACCTGAATGTATTTCATAATTTAGGACCTTGCAGCTTGGGGGGAAAGCATGCGCCGAATCCTCCAGTCCGTTTTTCACCGGCAATGAAAGGGGCTCCATGAAAACCCGAGACTCGACTCGCAGGCATGCCCGGGGGGAAGAAGCCTTTCCTCACCAGGCCCTTTCACCCTATCTCTACAAAGCGGGAACAGGGAAAACCCGCATTGCCTCCCACAAGTCTGGCATAGGCGAGTTGCCCTCAGTACTGTGGCGGTCGCTAGGGTGCATGGCAAGCCTGGCGTAGGTGAATCACCCTCAATTTGCCCCGCGCGCCGGTTTCTGAAACGCCACGAACCGCATCCTGGCTGGCTGATGAGCCACGGGAAGACCACTGCCGGAAAGCCCTCCAAAACGCACTGCGAGTTTGTGTGCTGGAAACCCTTAGGTGTTCAAATCCCATGTGATCACGCTTAGGTGTTCAAATCCCGGGGCAACTGGGACATCCAAGCCGGCAGCGCTGAGCGAACGGTTTTGGCATCTCGCTCTCCACTGGGTGTGAGGCCACCATGGATTTCGAGCAGCCAGCAGGCTACTTCCCCAAGGTCGATCCTACTGACTGCCTATGACAGTGCGCCCTCTTGGACAAGGCTGAGCGGCCCTGCTCTTGGGGGGCCGCCATGTGCCATGCCGCCGCCACTGGTCCTGCCTCCCAGAATCGAGCTTCCCGCGGGCACGCCCGGAAGCCACTTACTAGATCCCTCAACACTGTGGCTGGTGTGCTCTTATGGTATCCGCCTGATCCGGAAGCAAGAAACACTCTAGGACAACGAGGTCTAATGTGTCAGTGTTTACGCACGATTTCTGCAGTGTTGTAGTGCCAGTGCTGTAGCGTTGAAGTGCTGTACATGAAGTCATAGTGTCATAATGATGTGGAATATGAAGGCGCAGTGGTGCTGACGAGCTGAATCAAAGATCAAAAAGGATCAAAGTGCGTCTCAGAGTTCAGAGAGAATCAAATGAGAATCAAATCACAGACAAAACGTACAACAATGTACAGAGTACAAAACTACTATAGCAGAATGATAATGATGATGATGACAATGTTGAGAATGTGATGCGTAGGAACAAACACTTTAACATAAAATAATCGGAGGGCAAATCTTGTTTTGTCAAAGGGGATGGCTGCGGAAATCTTCTTTATCGATGTTTTCACACAAGAGATGCAGAAAATGTTTACTAAACTGTGTATAAGAAAATTATGATAATGTTTAGAGTCACTTTTGCTACATGTCTCACGGAGAGAGAATACCAAATCAGCAAAGCAGCTACGAGAATTGCTTGTGTCCCCAGAAATTTCTGTTGACCCTGAGCAATAATAGAGAGAGAGAGAGAGAGAGAGAGAGATGGAGAAAGGGAGAGAGAAACCAGCAGTGAGGAGGCACGCCCGATATAGAATCATTCGCTCATCGAATTTTCTTGCCAAACCAAGTGCAACAAATCTCCACTCAAGAGCTTGATCATTTTCGACTCACAATACACATGAACAGTTTACCTTGTTCTCGAGGGCACGGCGATTGCCTTGAGCGCCAATGATCGTGCCCTTCACTTTTGGACAAAAACGATTGAACCACCTACGCGCATTACCCAACAGCACAACTTAAAATCACGAGTAATTATAAGAGTTTCGCAATAGGAAATATACATGATCGTCCTTTAGACTTTTAGCGCATCCGTTGCATTTCATACCCGCTTGATGATTCACTATGCATTCATCGCATGGCATACAAACGGTGAAATGTCGAGAGTGATGTTGTTCCTCATTTAACGAGGAGAGGCGGTGGCAATACCTGCGTCTTGCCTCGTTCCAACACTATGAACTTGATGCAGGAATCCAGTGCAAGAAAGGCCTATCAAAGCCCATCGCATGACACAAGTGATCGGCCCACATCCAGCAGTAAATTACAGGTAATGATACCACAGCAAAGCTGAATTCGACAAACTCACACATCTAGGATGCGCCAAGCATATACGCGATGTTGTGACAATGAGAAAAAAATGTCAAGTGAAAAGGCAGGAGAGTACCTCCACATACATAAGATATGACGAGGCTACATCTCCAGCCAGTGCTCGGCCTTTGCTGTTGCATAGTGTGCAGCCCTTGATTGATCCTGGAATGACTCCGGGAGTCGTGAAAGCTTGACAAAACACAACCACCCTTTTCAGTTTGCACAAATGGTCGGTGCACAAATGGTCTCAATAATGAATATGCTAAGCTACAAGACTATTCACTGGACCCTCACCTTGCTCCCGCCATACACGCTCCACTATAATATCTAGTCGCTCTGCGGCTTTTTGCAACCGGTCACCTGCACATTCAAAGGCAAGTGAACGTCATCTGATGGACGGATGTCATCCTGCATCGCCGTGAAACGTGATTTGGAATATGTTGCAAACATACAACTCACTCAAGCCAACGAGGATTTTGTCTTAAAATCTTCACGACGTTCTGATACTCTGATACTAGGCGAGGCGCTCAGGACGTGCTGGGTGCAGCTTATGCAGGTCCGTGTCGGGGCGTTGGGGTGAACGGACCTTGGGGCTCTATCTCCCAAGGCAGGCTCGGCACGGCCTCGTGGCTAAACAAGTTGCCTCGGGCATGAATGTGCACGTTGGGATGGTCAGCTTTTGCGCTGCTGAGCTGCTGCTTTACCAGCAGCAGAGTAAGACTCATTGAGCCGGTACGGCCCGTGCCGAGGCCCATCACCAGCTGCACCCCGGGATAGTCCTTCTGCTTCTCGCTCGCCAGTGGATTATGGCACTGCCGAGCACTGATGCCCCGCAGGATTGAAGGGTGGTTGATCGCAAGATGATCCCAGAATTAAAGCCGATCACACAGCACACCACACACATCCTCAGTTTAGGCTCTTGACAATCAAAAAGTGGACAAGGGTTACAGCGATGCTGGACATATCTTTGGCCTCCTGGCCCGCACTCAAGCCCTGGCTGCACCTGTAAGCGCAAATCATGGAAAGACATGGAAGACAAGAAGGCTCTGCGTATGCGACCAATGAAACGTCGAAGTATGATGGAGGTTCTCATTAAAGGGAACTTTCAAAGGTGGACAGACACAGATCTTCGAGTTACCTGAGTTGCAGAACACGAGCGGAGATTTGTGCCTTGACAATGCGACGCAGGATGGAAGTTTGCCCCCACGACTATAGCAAAAGCAAGAGCGCGGTCAGAGAGGGAAGGGCCTCGAGGAGTGAGCGAATTCTCTTACTTGGAAAAGTTATGCTTTTGGCTGTTCCTAAGCTGCACGCATAACCCTGGCAGAACAAGTACACACGCTGAAGCTTGCTCTGCGAGCGCTAAATCCTCAATGTCAGCATCCGTGTCCAGGTGATTTTGGTAAGATCTCCCGTCTTGGGTAAACGAGGGTGTTAATCTTATAATATGACGACAGGTTATCGCGGCGTTTACGTACCTGCATATGGGCGGAGAGGGATGCTGGGAACTGGAGGTCGTGGTCTCGACTTGTGACTGTGTTGAAGTGATATTGAATCGATCGGCAGTCGACGGATGCGCTGCTGCCGGTGCCAAGTGTCATTGAGTATATCGCGACTCTCGGGAGACGCCAAACTGCGCGTGCTATTGTCGCCTGTTCCCACAGTCTGGACACTTGCAGACTCGCTCATGTTGCGAGCGGCAGAAATAAAAACTGCAGCTGGAAGGCCTGATTGCCCGCCAGTGTTGCTGTCAGAGTAATGGGGCGACATTGACCGCCCTGTATGCATGTGCCATGCGAAGACGTTGTACAGGGTGACCGCGACCAAGAATAACAGTATGGACAACAAGCCTCTGTGGAGAAAAGCATGCCCGAAGAAGCTTCGTCAGTGAACATGCAACATGTGGACAGATGTTCAGTGGGAAAGGGCTCGTTTATCGCAAAATTTGTCTGCATTCTCTCTACAGATAAAAGCACCGACTGGAATTGGAGCAAATAATCACCAATAATCACCTCAATTGATGACGGCCAAATATCTCTCGAGCTCTTTCCAACCGACGGAAAGCAAGCTGATCCGGCAACGCATTCCTGCGCCCGAACGGTTCACATAAGACTGAATACATGCGGTCTGCAAGATCTGCAAGGAATTTGCTGGACCACGCTTCAACCATACTGCACTTCAGCGCAGGGGGGAGTGTAAAATTCCCTAAATTCTACTCTAAAAGTTTCCTTACTGGGTGTAAACGGAGTCAACGGAAATATACTGGTGCAATCTTGGAACTGGAATCCTGTTGCCGAGAAAGCCGAACGCCATGAGTAAGCCTCTATGGTAGTATTCTAGAATAGATTATTAACAAGAACGGCAAACGGTGTCAAAGAATCGCGCAACTATTACACAGTGCTGAGTGACCCCGCTGCAAACTTTGGGTTTTGGCATATGCATGAGTGCCCCAAGCAAAGGATTGACCGATACTCGAACATACATGGCTCGATGCAGTTTCGTTCCACAGAGCTATCCAATAATATTTGTGAGATCACAATGCTTTCGTCGAGTTGCATGTCTCAATCATTCGTTGCATCTCTGTTATCCTATCTTGTTCTGCCACCAGCACATTACTTTGGATGAGCTGTGACACATCACAATTCTAATGTATTGCGATGATTCTGAATATGTACTCTCCCGTCATGCCAAATGCAATATTGGTACAGGCTCCAAATTCCTGCAGCAAAATAATATCTTTCATCATCTTGTTAACTATTAATGTAATGTAATTAATATAGACGGAGAGGAACCCATCGTTCTCTTCACACACGACAGTGCATAGTCTCCTTCATACATAGCAAGTCACAACCGCCGGAGGCTCAACGTGCATCCTCACAACGGTGACGCGTGAAACTATATAACATTTTAAGAATATCATATGAATATTAAAGAACCTCTTTTCTTCTACCTCTGCCCTAACCCTTCTCGATACGATCTTTCACAGTCACGCACCACCAAGCGAAGGGCAAGGCCAAGCGAAGGTCGCGCTCGCGCTCGCGGTCGTGAGTCGGTTACCTCGTCATTTGCCAATTATCGATGGGAAATGAAAAAAGTGGTCATATCTCCATGAGTCTGAGAGGTCGAAACGCTTTTGGACTACACACCGAACAGTACTGCCGGTCGACACACCGCACGCGTCCCGCATACGACAACATAAGCATACTTAAGGCACTCTTTGTATTTTTGCACACAATAAAAATGCGTTGATATTTTAGTTTTTTGAAGTTTTTTAGAAATATTTTCGCAACCTTAAGGTATAATTTGACTCCCACTTTGCTCTGCCTGCTTCACTATGCTCTCTTTGCGCCTGAACCCTGACTTACGGTATGATTCTTGTTACGTCTCTCATTGATATGTGATATGCGACTTAAGAAACCAGAATTCTGAGTTACGGCTCAGAATCTGGGACACACCATAATACCTGGCGAAGCTGGGGAGTTCGCTCCCTAGTGAGGAACCAAAACCTTACCTGAGCGACATCAAACGCGAATAAAGAAACACTCAAAAGAATAAAGCATCTAATAACATTCCACGTGCTGGGGTGTGTTGCAATTCTTGTTGCGCAAACAGAGGAAAATCACGTTATGGAGAGCGACGCAGCTCCAGCAGAGGCACAGCCAGTAACAGTAATCCCACCACTGCCAGCATCTCCCAAAACGCTTCAGCAGAAATTTCAGCTAGCGAGACAGTTGGAGGAAGAAATCCAACGCAGGACACAGGACTGGAGAAACGCGCTAGGAAGAGACGAAACGAACAGCCTCATTTTCAAACACTTCAAAGCCAGAGCCCTTCAGATTCACGGAGAACAGTTTGATCTCAGCTTCTTCCTTGGAAACCTCAAAACAACCAGTGGGATAATCTCATACACGTCTCACATCTTCAGACACCTCACACGATTTTGCGCAGTCATTACAGTAGAGGACGAGGAGCGCGTTACAGTTGAGGACCCAGCAGTAGCGCCAACGATTGAGCGACTCACAGCAAATTTCAAAAACGTGATCAGCTCAGAAAACGTGCTTAACGTTACCACGTTCCTGCTGAAATACGACTGTTACATTCCAGTCTTGGAGGCCACTGCAGCAGAAGTCAATCAGATTGAGAAGTCATTGAGAGTCAGTGGGCAGCCAGCGCCAGGAAACACAGCTCCCATTCCTGCCTCCCCAGCCTTCTCGCTCAACGACCTGGATATACAAGACGAATTATACCGTGAAGAGGCGGAAGACTGGGAACAAATTGACAGTGAAGGTGAGTGCGAAAGGAGCAAATCCTCTCATTATTTCTTTCTCGCAAACTCCTTTCCATTAAACAGTCACACGCGCGAGATCTTGCCAGCTCTTGTCACCTGTCACAAGAATAGCGCGCCTGAAAGCCTGAAAGCCACGAGTCATCGTAGGAACGACGCGAATTGCTCATTGTTGGTGTCGGAATTACCAAATCGTTTTTTCTCACTAGGACTGACGTTCAAGTCAATAACTAATTTAGTGACTAACTGCAATAAGCTGTACGAGCTTTCCATTTGTGGCACAGGCGGATACGGAAACGCGAATCTCACAGGGGACTTTCAGAGCCAGCTAGTGGATCACGAAGAGTCAGGAGATTTCGACCCCTCAGCTGTTCTGCGTGCACAGAAATATGCCGGGACGAAATTAGTAAGAGAACTGAGCAGGTAGAAGGACACGAGGGTGATCTTTCGAACGAGGACTTCATTCAAACTGTAAAGATCACGCGTATGGACAAGGGTGACCGCAGGAAATTTTCCATCAGAGAAATTAGTGAGACGACTCGTCAAATCACCCAATTGTTGGAGCGCCACTCACTTGACATCTCTCACCTTTCAGTAAAAGGCCGAGACAGACCTGCGGATGTCCCTCGTTGCTGACAGCCCTGTCGATCCCACTGCTGGAAGCAAAGACCCATTCATTCTAGTACGGGTGAAATCAGAAAGCGAAGCCAGAGTAATTCTTGAGAAAGCGGTTTATGTCATTGACGACCGCCGTTACATTTCAGAACCCAAATCTGACAGACTTGTGAGGTTCAACATCAATTTTGTGGCTGCCGCGGCAAACTTGCAGGTGTCCACGGAAAGAATTGTTCAATTTCTCAGTGGTTCAATCTTCTCAGAGTTTGTTTCCAGAATCGTGTACGTTCAATCTTTCAGTGAGAGCACCAAAAGTGGCCGCCGTTTCATCCGTAGGCTGTATACAATTCTCAGACCACCGCTTGGACCCACACCTGAGCCAGCAACACTTAATCCGGCTTCGAAAGAACACTCAATTTACTTCATCCCGACCCAGTATGCCTTCGATCCTTTGGGGGTGGTTTACATCACGCAGTGCAGTGCGTGGCAGTGCAAAAAGTGCCATCCCTCAAGTAAAAAATACGGTCATTACTCCAAAGTTTGCTCCGACACTCAGCAAAAAGGAAAGGGAAAGGGCAAAGGGAAAAGTGGGGGCTCTTCTTACACTGCAGGGCCTCAGAGCACAGGATCACGAGGTGCAGGCTCCGCGCGGTGGGAGCAGAATCGTGCACGGGCAGAAAAAAGAAAATCCGAGCCGGCATCACAAAGTCCCGCCCACAAACAAACCTCTGGCTCCGAAAGAAAAGAGGAAATTGCTTCTGCGGCAAGATCTGGTGGAGCCAACATCTCAGGTAGATACTAACCTGCTACACCAAAGTGCAAACTGCAAAGATTCAAAGACATTCCTTGTCACAAACATTACCACAGACCATTACTGCTTGGCTGACCTTACTGCTTGAGATTCTCCATTCCTTTGCTACTCACAAACAGTTTTCTTTATAGCTGCAAGATCGACAGCTTGCAAGAGCTCACTAGAATTAACCAGCAACATCCAGCTGGTAGGGTATGCCTACAACCACGTGTCGAGTGAAGGCGTGCTTGGGTGTTTAAGTGCAAACCCCTGAAATTACAACTGCCCTAAGGGGTGTTAAATACCATTGTAACAAATGTGCATCGATATTCATCATTCAGCGGTCGTACACATGCATCAAACGCGATGTACCTAAGGGATGTACCTAAGATTTTCGGAGTTTTGAAAATGTAAATTTTCTGAAATTTGTCAATATCGATGACCTGCCTAGACTATCGTATTGAGCTAAATACCATAAACCAAATGCTTCAGGACCAACAGGGACATGGCATCAACGGCTGAAATGGGCCACACGACCCCGCGTCGAGAATTTGGCTCATCGCGGCATTAAACGTACACGTATAGTTAGGTACATCGCGATGTACCTAAGCGTGGGTAGTGGACACAATTTTATCTTTAAGGAGGATTTCACTAAAGTGGTAAATATCAAGAATTTTTATTTCAAAAATTTATCCAATACCCTCATAGTTAACGGTGTTCCAACACACTCGGCTGGCCCATTTCATGGAAGCAACTAGTAATGCTGCGGCAAAAACTAGAAACCTAGCTCTTCATCCTTTGGGACCTTCCCGCTTACACGTTCCCACCTTAACCATGAACCTAACCTGTGAGCTATCTGTGCGTACTAACTCGTTGCCATGCGGTCTTCTTCATCATTCCCGGAAAGTCAATGCGCCCGAGAGGATCTTCTCTTCATTCGTCAGGGTCACGTCCGGGTGCAGGGGAAGGTCGGTAGGCTTGCCCGCGATCTTCATGAATTTCGCTGGCACGCGAGTGCAGCAGGCAAACTTCAAGCAGAATTGGAACTTTGTCTCAACCCAAACTTCATTCACAAGGCGTTTGCCCATTACCGCAACGCGTGGCGCACGTGACCCCAAAACAGGCTGCTCCACTTTCTTCCCGGTCTCCCGCGCCAAAGGTTTTTTGAGTGGCACATCCTTGTTGACAAAACTTTGCCGCACAAGTTGCCTGGCGTCCAGAACCAGGGAGGACCATCCACTGACCTTGTTTCAGTCCGTTGCCGTTTGCCTGCACCGTGGGTGTCGGGGTAATCTGGACCGCCGCCATTTCCTTCAAAAGGTACTGGACTTCGTTCACGGCGAAACCAGACTGCAGGTAAACCCAGTTTCCAGGTGTGAACTTGGCTTCCTTCAACACGCAACACATGTGCACCACCAATGAACAGCGGTTCCTCGGCCACGTCTTGTCATCAACGTTTGCCAAGTCTTGCAGCTACAAGAGATGCGTTGTCTTGCCACTATCTTGTTGCTCGTTACGTTCTCCGAAGAATACCTCAGTGGACGCGTCGATGTAGCCGAACACAACTTGATGTGCAACTTCTTTCTTCCCATCAACGGCCAAGGTGAAACTGCGATCCAGAATGCCGTTGACAACATTTCGTCTTGAGAGCCTCGGAGTCGGGGCGCCCACCTGCAAAATGTTACTTTAATATGAAATTAGGAGAACACGTTCGAAATGCAAAGAGTGAGAGTTTTAGGGTTTTTAGGGTTTTAGGGTGATTCACCTGTAAAACGGTGCACTTCGTCTCCCCGAGAAACAAGCTAGCCAGCATCTTGGCATGCCAGGGCGGTGTGGTCAGTTGGTACATGACCTCCAGTTGAGTCCCAACACTCAACCTCGCGCCAAGTCGCTCCGTAGAATGGTAGTGCACCTCGACGAGGAACTCGACAACAAGCTCCTTCTTCACACGCGCCGTTGTGAACCAGTCCTTGTCCGCCGCGGTACTGTTCCGGTCCGAGTCCACCAACCATTCCCAAGCTGAGCCGTCTTCGTTTCGCCTGGCCGCGATGATCGCGGGTGCCGCGTCAGTCAAGTCGACATCCACGCGCCTTTTCTTTGGGAGGTGGCGTTGCGTGTCCGGGCGATGGTTGCGGGAATCCAGATGGCAAGGGGTTGTTTTCAGGTACGCCTCCTGTAACTCGTTCAGCGTGTCACGTGCGAAGTGACGACCTCGACGTGAAGCCTGCTCCAGTTCGCGTCTCTCTTGGTAAAGAGTTCCAGTGCGGCCATGCTCTCGTTGTTCATGTCCCCCTGCCGAGATGAATTGCAACTTGTACGACTGGTGGATGCAACTGACCGCCGTCATATGGAAGCACTCCGCCATCGTGACGATTCCGCCGAACACTTTCTTCTCGCGTCCGATCAAAGGCTCCGTCAAGTTGGCACCCTTGTCAGAGAAGAAATGCAAGCAGCGCATTGCCTCTCGCTCGTAGAATGACACAAGCTGCATCAGGTTGTACTCCACGTCCTTTCTGGGTTGCTGCTCGATGAAAATGAACAGAGACTTCCGACTTTCCATGATCGTCAAGGGTGAAAGGGCTTCGAGCCAATTGTTGGTCAATCGATTGTACTCGTCCTCCTCGAAGTCGTCCTCCAGCCATTTGCAGTGATTACCCACTGCCTTCACCACGTGCAAGTCGCAGTCATCTTCGATGCACTCGCCCTCCTCGTTGGTCACGCGGGTCTTCCTGCGTTGGTCCAGTGGCAGGTGCTTGTTGTAGTGTAAACGGAGTCCTGCCCAGCCACCTCCACCACTGTCCCGCACGTACCGTCTGGCACGAAGGCTTGGTTTTCCTTTCGGAAATTCCTTGGCCAATAGCTCCTTGCTATAGATCTCGCCATCCACATCTTCCTTGCACTTCAAGGCCAAAGTGTAGTCAATGCCTTCCCACATTTTTGCTTCGTCTTCGCCTCGCTCGCCTCGGGGCAATGGGAAAGTTACCAGCTTCACGATGCCCAAGGAAGGAAATACAGCACACGCCTGCCACACAATAAAATTAGCCTAAGATTAAATAACTCACAACTCAAACCTCACTACTTGGTTCGCAAACCCCCACCTGCTCAATGACTGAGGTCCTCACTAGGCTGTGTCCACCATCCGAGTAAGCCGGTGAAAGGTTGAACGGCGGTTTGCCGATGCGTCTGTCCATCAGCAACATGATCTCCGCTGGAGACCAAGGCAAATCGATGGGAGACATGAAGTACTTCAGCGGGTGTCGATCAAAGTGGAACAAGCGGAATCCCTTCGACTTGAGAATGCGATCAAGCTCTTCACATTCCTTTTCCGCGCTCTTGTTGATTTTATGGTCTCCAAGTGCACGTTTTGCCTTCAGCACAGCCGCATTCACCGCCCGGTTGTCTTGCACCTAATGCAAAACAAAAGAAAATAACCAGTTTCCTCATTAATGTTAAAAAGTAGAGCAACACGTAAAATGCAAAGCGAAACAAACGAAAATAACCAGTTTCCTCATTAATGTTAAAAAGTAAAGAAACGGGTAAAATGCAAAGCATTCTAATAGAAAAGAACTAGTTTCCTCATTAACTGAGAACCCTAAAGTAGGGTTTCGGACCAGAACGGTAACTCGAACCCTCTTGATAATAAACGGATACGAACCCCGATAAATACTGGTCGAGGTTTTAGGTTTCGGTCCTACGGGTGACGGTCACCCAGACTACTACGGGAAGTGACTGGTGACAGTTTCGGTGGTGACCGTGCAATTTCCAGCATGTTATGCTATATCCGGATAGCGCGATGTCGCCCACCACGCCGGATCTCCTTAACCAGCGCGTGCTGATCGCGGAACGGTACTTCCTGGAGGACACCACAACAACGATCATTGTCGTATACTTTATTGGGGTCCCCAGGGCCAGGCGCCGTTGCCGAAGCTCGCGTCGGAGAATCTCGGATTTCATCTTTTAGTCGTATAGTGGACTCGAGGACACTCTCCTTGAGGAGCCACTTGCGAGCTCCTAATGTCGTCACAATAGGAACGGAACAATGGTGACAATCCGCTTGACATCCGCCGGATATCCGCTGATCGGCATCTGATACCTCTGATACCCGATTTCGAGATGATTTGGCTGATCACGTAAGACGTGTAAACCCATAACTTGGTATATACAGCGATACTGGGGTGATTTTAGACTTTAAGTCGCACAGTGTGTTAACTCCCATGCTAGAATCTCCGTAGTAAACTACGGAAATTGATTATCGATTTACACCCCAGTAAACGCATATTTAGACCCCTTAGACACCCCTTGTCAAGGCATTCGATAGCTCAAATTGTAGATAATGATGCCAAGAAGCATTTGGTTGCACGCACGAACACGCATGCCTTGATATGTATCTTACAAAGTGACGGTGTAGCCAACCATACCGTGGAAACTCCAAATGCCATTCTAGCATAGGAGTTAAGGGTTGTAATGACATACCTGAGGTCTTGACGGGCGACACCTATGCATGTTATCGATAACTCATCGACTAGTGTCGATGATTGATCGACAAGTGCCCACAATTCCGAATATTTCATCAACAATTGTCGATATTTCGTCGACAAAGTTCGATCGTTTCATCGCCAAAGGTCGATATCCAATCGTTTCATCGACAAAGGTCGATATCGCATCGACACCGTGTCGATATTTATCGATAAAGGTCGACAATTCATCGACCCCGTGTCGATTTTCATCGATAAAGGTCGATACCTCATCGATAACGGGCCAACATTTCGTCGACAAATAATGTCGCGTTTTGCACTAGGAGCCGATACCGTGAGATAGCTCACCCGATTATCTGATTTCATCTGATTGCGTATGATAATATTATCAATTAGAGAAATATTCCGCCTGATCTTATCTGATTCTGATTTATGATTATTCGTGCGACTTCTAATCGCTATCTGATTAATCGTATTATCAGCATTGGAATGGAAGCCATACTAATCGACGTGGAACGTGTTAGGTAGGTGCGAGCGAGGGCCAAGGTGGGCATCTAAGCAAGGAGCGTGAGGATGAAAAAAATAAGGTCGAAGTCAAGGTACATAAGAGGACGAAAACTCAAAAGCGGGAAATGGTGGACGCTCGCAAGCGCGTCCAGGCCCAGCCGCGGTGCCCAAGGTGATCAAACCAGAGCAGGTGCCGCAGGCTGGCCGTGTCCGATGTGTGTCGACATGTGTATAGTCGCTCCCACCCCATGCGGGCCCCAAGCAACGCGTTCTCAAGTCAGTATACCGCACGCGCTAATTCACGAATTCAGCCAAGGCGCCTCATGGCGTACCACCTACACTATTGGGGCCGTTTAGCCAACTATGCTAAAATATATCGACACAAAAGCGTGGAGTGGGTCCATGACCTAGTGGTATATCCCTATGATGTATCCGGACCAAGTGGTTAACACGGTTGACTAAAATAATCTTAAGTGTGATAAACGGATACACGGAATAGGTTTTAGTCTACCGAAACCTACACCCCTAATGGACAGCAAGTGACGACATTCTCATCGGATTAACTAGTGACACACGGGCTAGAGCATATCTAGGGCGTCTGCCAAGCCCTGCGGCCCTGTGCCGGGAATCCCGGTCAGGGTAAACCAAACGGACAAACACACGCAAACAAACAAACAAACAAACAAACAAACAAACAAACAAACAAACAAACAAACAAACGAACGAACGAACGAACGAACGAACGAACGAACGAACGAACAGACAGACGGACAGACAGACAGACAGACAAACGCACGCTTATTTCGACCTGTCGCTGCAATAAGAACCAAAAACAAGGCCCGAAATAATACGAATCCAATCGCGATATATGGCCAACAACAAATAACGAGAAACCAACAAACCAACAAATATTCCTTATTCATATTTTTATGTCGACGCAAAGCCGCCCGCTCCGTGACGAAGTCAAGGGTGCAAGGATGGTTGACTCGGGCACCCAGGTCGCTTTGCTATGCATACAGGCAGTGCAAGATATGCCCAAACATCACAGGATGTTGTTGACCCGCATGCAGCGGGTGATGGCATCCAACATACCGGACGAAACGCGTTGCACTACATCATGTACCTCATGGTACACTTGTTAGGAGGGAGTACCAATACTATACCCGCGTACCGCACCGCAAGCATTCAGTGCGGTATAGTACGGTGCTCGTGACGGTAGATCATCCAATTTTTTATCAGCACCGTGTGGGGTGATGTTAATAGTGCCGTATGGCACTATTGCGTCCTACAAACAATTCTCTTAAAAGTTAAGCGATGAAGCAATTATTGAGCTTGGTCGCTCGCGAAAAGAAATTGTTTAAAATCGTTTGAGCGAAACACTGCAATAAACACCAAAAAACAAACATTAAACTATATGACTACATCCACGACTCAGATATGATGAGAGTGATAACGACCAATTTTCAACTTTTGCATATCGCGCGGTTTTTGAGTGGGGCCACGGTTATCATATTACATTAGGTCTTGGAAACTACAAAGTAACATGCAGAAGCCCAATATGCCCTGAGAACTTATATTTTCGTCATATCCAAAATCACAAAAATGGAAATATCATGAAAAACGGCATTTTTTCGTTGTTTTTGGGCCCCAGTGATCCAACGGATGGCGAAAAATGTGATTGCAAATGCAAAGGGACTTATTTTAAACACGTATTATCGACTGGAACTCGTGGGTACCATGAAAAATGCCCCGAGACGCCCATTATCAACTCGCCAATATAAGCATCATATCTGAGTCGTGGATGTAGTCATATTTGTCTCCAACCCAAAAACAAACTTCTCAGCTATGTTTATTATTCTTGATTTCAACAATCCAAATCAATAATCAAGATGCGGGAATGTGCGCTCAACACCTGTACGAGTGCCGGCAGATGCACCCACGTATACATTGAGTAACCCACAAAATGCTCACGCGGACTTGACAGGATTTACAATTATCTACCACGCACTGTAGAATTCGATGGGAACGGTACCCGAAGAAATCACATCCTGAAATCTAGACGGAGAGAATCGGGAATGAAATGGACGGATGAAAAATCGGGAAAACCAGTTTCAGAAATAGTGACCGTCAGATCACGCTTAGCATTCGTCGCTTGCAAGTTTTGTGATTTTGGAGGCGCATCTAAGTTAACTTAAGTTAAGAAATCAGAGTGATGCGAGGACAGCCTGTGATATATTACATGGTATATCACACGTGAAAACACAATTTAAAAGATTTAAACACTCATAATATCACTTGTATCAACCATCCCGGAAGAATTCTCCAAGATGAAAGGATGATCGTAAATCCCGCAAGGGGGAGAGCTTGGGGCTAATGGCGCTTCCGATGTCGATACCCGTCAACTTCGAAAGCGACTGCTGCTGCCCATATGCTTCCTAAAAAGTATATGGGCGAGTTCAGCTGTCCACGACAGATGAAGTTGCCGAGGCAACGAAAAATGTTCCGTGGAGTTGCGTGATCCGAAGCGAAGCGAATTCGCGAATTCGCCTCGCTTCCGCTTGGGTCCAACCAACCGCCGGTGACCCGAATATGTAAGACAGCCTAAGCGACGTAGCGCACGTGCATAAACGGGTCCTAGGAGCAACATCTTGCAAGATGTTAATCATTTAGCCTTCAAAAAGGGTCAGATCATCATGATCTGGAAGAATTACTGCACCTCTGCGGGAGGTGCAAAGGGGAAAAGTTTGTGCTCGGTGTCAAAGGGCAATTCATGCCCTTGGATGAGGCACATATCTAACATTAACGGGTGATTTTTACCCTCGCGGGCACACACACAGGTCGACTGGCGAGGTCAGGCCGAGGTCGGAAATGCACGGGATCCATTAGTTTTTCAGTGGAGTTAATTATAAATCTGTCAACGCCTGATGCCTGCATTTGCGGGTTTCTCATATACATGCATAATTGCATAGCCATACTCCATAAAATGACTGGCAGGCTGGAGCGATGCTCCACCCTCCACCAAGCTACGAGAGTCTGTATTGGGATATCCTCGGTTAGGATATCCCAGAAAGTGGGCACAATTGAGCGTTTAGGTTTTAGTATTCAGGGCTTTGGAAAACTGGAATATATTGATAGGTGAACCCTTAAAAAAATTAGTGGGCACCTAACGGAAACCTAAACCCCGATCGGCGACGACCTGAGTCACAAGTGACAACTAGCGACTCTTGCACCCAGACTAGAACGGATCGAGGGGTCTGGCTTCGCGTCGTTGGGCATGCACGACCAGGACTGCTGGGAGGGCTACCGGCTAGATTCCAGCAGTCGCATCCTTTGGCGCCACAAGTAATGCGAGGTACTTCATTATCTCATGTTGCTGTGTTGACGCCGGGCGCGTATCATTGTTCTCAGATCCGACCATGATTTTATTATTCAGACGGCCGCATTTTCCCAGACGGCCTTCGACGGCCGCGCATTGAAATAACTAATTTCAAAATCAATAATCAAGACACGGTACAAAACACATTCGCCCCAAATCCGCTTCGCCATCGATCTACCATAGTGTCATTACAGTGCAGCCAATATTTTGGGCCCTTATGTATGACACAATGGCCCCCATATATTGAGGGGGGTCTGGTAGTCGGGGGAGGGCGGGGGGGGAGTCGATCTATTCAGACACGCGGAAATGCCGGAGGCTCCTGAACATGAGATAAGGAACCTCGAGATCATCATCGAAATCGCGCGCAGATCGCGGTATTCAATACCAATCTCGATATGCGCGTGCGATATCCGATATTTGCTTAACTCCTATGTTATCATGGGATATTTTGAGCAAATCTGCGAAGTTTTTCAGATGTCTAACTAACACGCCCAGAGCTTCCGAGGATTGATTGTGTGTGGGGGAGGGGTGGGCGGGCGAATTCTTTGAATATTCGTCCGTAGAACTCCCCCCCTAGGACTTGCGTTCTGCCTCTGGGGGTACGGACCCCCGAAAGTCACAGAACCGCTGCTGCCCCCCGCCATTAATCCTCGGAAGAGATCCCCAGAAATTTTATAGAGGTTTGTTTACCCTAAATTCGAGGGTTCTACCAGTGCAAATAGTGGAGACGGATCAGGAAGTGTGGATTAAGCACACCATATCTGATCATTAGCCTACAGCTGTGTAGCTGTGTAGGAATGCACCCAGCTATAACCATATATGTACCCAACACTTTAGCAACACAAGAAAGCATGCGTAATGGTTTCCCTGGCAAGTACCTACAGTATTGCCACCACACGCAGTTCATCTAACATGGTACATTGGGATTTCCCCGACTTCCCTGACGGGAGTTTCAGTGTCACCAGCACAGGCCTAGGAATAATCCTCTCGTCGTGCCATCCTTCAGGCACATGTTTAATTATTTCACATGAACACACATCAGTCCTATTGTTTTATTGTATGCCACACCTACGAGGGTTACTAGCACACATAGCCTATACATCATTCTTTACTCATTATCCTTTTTTTTTTTTGAGTAACGCTAACAGCCCTGATTCAACTATTGCGGCTCCAATGGGCACGGGATTGCTGAAGCCATGGATTGATTTTCACGAAATGGTAACGCTTTAATTCCCAGTGTTTGCTCTCGAATTTATATGTGCTGTACATGCGAACCCATTTCGACCGTTCTCTGGAAAAGAACACCGGAAGCCAGCACGTCATCAAAGGCTTTGAATAGTTAATCCAGATGCGCACCAGTTGGATCATAATACAAATGCAATCAATGAGCAGGTGGAAACCCTGAGTTCAAGTGCACCAGGATAACAAGCTTGAAAGAGATAACGCAGAGGTTGGATACCACGGTGTCCTCTAAGCTAATTAAACGTTGTATTGACTAGGATAGAGCAAAAGGCACTTTACCTTGAAGCTAAGACGCATTCACCTGTTGCTCCTCCCATAAACATTTCTACGTGGACTATGTCATCCACATTGGATTTACTCCCGTCCCGGTGGTACCTTTTGATATATGTCCACACACTGAACGGCATGAGATCGGCCAACAAAAGCCAGCCCACCATCATCCCAGTGGATGCGAGAAGCAAATCAGGAGCAGGGCGGGGCCGTGACAAGATACCACAAACTCATACATGTTCCCAACCCTGATGCAAAGCAGCATGGAAAGATGAAACGATGTGACCGATCATCGCCCAACAATTGTTGGTCTCTGGGTAACGGAGTAAGCGGACCCTGCTGGCATGCCCCCCAGTGGCTCCCGGTCGATGGATGGGACCTGTTGGTCCATGGTTATGTCATGAATGCAGTCACACCACACAGCATGGACACCCCATGTCAAAAAGGAAACATGCGGGCACCTAAGTGCTCCCCACAAAATTCAAGGGAGAACACAGAAGTTGTACATCACCACCTTCTGCCTCTCCTCGCAGCACGACAGACGAATCTACCGAGCTCTCCAAGGTATATGTCCACACACGCACACTGAACGGCATAAGCCACGCCGACAAAAGCCAGCCCAACATCATCCCAGTGGATGTGAGAAGAATTCAGGAACTTTACAGCTACACTCAAGACAGATGGAATCTACACGACTGGATTCGACCGGTTTATCATTCTCCCCCCCTTGGGGAACAGCTCTTTGGAACATCTGTGATTGGTGGACAAGCTCTCTTGAGACCAGGCTTTGGGGCAGGCGGGGGACAGGGTGGTGGTTCTGTGTGCAGGCTTGGTGGTGAGGAGATGGCGGGCAGCTCGGGGACGGGGGGTAGAGGTGGCCCGGCTTCACAGGCACAGAATCAGTAAAGTGCAGTCGCTGTGGCACTCAGGCGGTCAGGCTTAGGGGGCCTAACTCTCCACTAGTGAGCTCCGGAAGATCCAGATAGATGTTCCAGAAGTGTGTATTAAACCCTTTGATCCCCGATGTGCACACATCGTGCAGCCGATCGTCTGTGGCAATATAGTGCCAAAGGATTCGGTCCAAGGATAAGCCACCCACCCACTTATATCTTAAAAAACCGCACTTGTGTTGACTCCAACGCTGGCAACTGGGAGTGGAGTTGTTTGCGTCCAAAGCAAAGGGCAGCATCGAGGGAAGTGGTCTCAAGCGCACTCACATCTATATATCGAAGCAGCGCACAGTTTGGCGCATTTGCTTGAACACATCAGAAAATGCAAATTGCCAAATTTAAAAAATGACCAAACCTTGATGTGCATGCAGGCAGGTGTCCATACTCAGAATGTCCTTGGGTAAGTGTGCATGTTCTACCTAAATTAAATTCACCATACACATCCCTGATGAGGGTGAGCTGACAAAATGATTGGTTCTCGGACTCATTTAGGTTTACATGAGCTCAAGTGGCCTCAGACAATGCAAGGCCGACCAACATTGATTTTTGTTACAAACTTTCAACACCAGCAAAGAACTCCATCATCGTAACTTCAGGAGGACAACGTCATAACACACCTCCAGGGAGTACTCGCCGACACATGCATGCGATCGCCCTTTCTCTCTGAACACAGCAACGGGGGATGTGGATTTTACCTGCCCGAGTAGAAGATCAGGTCACCCGGCTCCAGCTGCTCCACTGAGTTTACCTCTGCTTCCTTGAGCAGGCCGAAAAGGTGCCCCTGATTCCCTTGCCCCAACTTCACGTGGAAGTGTGGCTCCAGGTCCTGCATGATTCCTTCCTCCGCCTCCCGTGAGTGGGTGTCATTCCTAGCCACCGGGGCGCACTGCATCCATCGCGCTGCAGGCAGAGGGTCAGTGCAGAGAGACAAGTATCACTGCAAGCGTCGTTCCATCAACGTTGCTGCATCGCGCGTGAAGCACAGAGCAATGCCACTTTAGTTCCCGGAGCCGCGCCGGTGCAGACAGCTCACCTGCATGACGCGGCGCACGAGCCCGGGGGAGTCCAAGTGCTGCGCCGCATGGTACAGCTGCTCCCCGCTTTCTTCGCAGCCCTCGCACGCGCAGTCCTTCTCCTGCATCCCAGCCCACAGCCGGTGCTCCTGAGCGCCGTCTTAAGCGGCTTGACCTTGACACCGCGCGGGGGTCTGAAAGGGGGTCTGAAAGGGGGTCTGAAAGGGGGTCTGAAAGGGGCCCGTGGTACGCCCTCTGCAACGAGTTGATCTGGGCGCAAGAGGACATCGTCCCGCAGTCATCGGCAATGCAATGCCGCGAGACCAGCATGTCTCCGGCGTGTGCGCCCAAGGGCAAGCCCCGCCATGTCCTCAAAGGTGCAGCAACGATCTCCTCGCGCTGCTGCCCTCAGCCCTCGGCATCAGCGTGCGCTCAGCTTTCTTCAAGCAGCAACATCGTGCTCGGTTGCTGCCCGGCGAAGGGAGAACGCAGGAAGATGCGCGAGCGCACCTTGTGCACTTTCTTACAGTATGGTACTCCGATGTACATCCCTGGGATATCCTCCATCGCCCCCCAGCGCCAGTCAAGACGGTCCCGGCACAGAGGCCCGTCGAGCGCGGCCCTTGCGCCACCGATGCCTCAAGCTCTGCTGCACACCGCTCTGCACCGCGTCTTTCATGTGGTGGCACTGCTGGACGAGAGCAACCCGAGGAGTGGATCCCGCACACGACATCTCTTCGCGGCTGGACTGCGCCTTGGAGCTTCCACACCATCACGGTAGAGCCGTCTGTACAGGCGGACGCTCTGTGCAAAACTAAGATCGCAGATCGGAATGTGGGACCCCTATCGAGCCTACCATGGGAAGTGCGGGGGCGGCCTCCATACAGCCGCGGGCCTCCAGAGCGGTCCACACGAGCGGACAACCGGGGCAAGAATAGGGCCACTGAGGTGGAGCGAGAGCACGTGAAGGGAAGTGGCGCACCTGCTGTCTGCAAGAGCTTCATCCGCAGGTCATCATCGTGGCACCTCTCCTTCTGCGTCAAAGTCTTGCGGACCTCGTTTGACTTGAGCTCGGGTAGTACGACACTGCACGCCCACCCCCTTTTACCCACCCTGCGCGGTCACTGCCTGCGGTCGGCTGCTGTCCAAACCCACTTGGCTGTGAGATGATGCATCCAACCATGGTCGTTTCGACTGCCCCGTAGAGAGACTGCCTACAGCCGGCAGCCATCGATGCCACGTGGCACTGCAACAAAAGGCGTGCTTCCCGATGACCACGCCTGGATGGCCATTGCCCGCAGCTGCCTCTTGTCGATCTCACATGTCCGCTCTCCACCAAGCAAGCACACCAAAACCCCTTACGCATCCCCTGACGGCCTGCAGTCTCGTCAGAACAACCCCGGGAACGATAGAAGGCGGCGAGTAGTCACCCGCATTGCGTGCAGCAGCCACATTTTGAACGCGCCGCACCCAGTACGCACCATGCCATCCCGGTGTAAGAACCCCTCCTCCAGACGATGCGCTGTGGAGCCGCGCAGCGCCCGCCACGTGGACCAGTGATCCGCGGCGCTGCTGGATGAACCAGCAGTGGCGGTGGCACGCACCTTTCGTTTTCGGGGCTCGCTTTAGCGCCTGCAGATGCGGATGCCATCTGCGAAGCACAGCTCGGTGGATCACTTGCCCGTCCAGGGCCCTCTGTGGACCGAGTATGAGGCGGCGCCTTTTGCCAGGTGCAACAGGGAACGGGAAGTTGATCCGATCTCTCGTAGAGCCCGGCGAAATGATCAAATACCGGTGACAATGACACTGAAAAGATGGGGAGGGGCCCACGTGGGGAAGGGACACTCGAGGCGACCCCCTGGATCCCGCGGGGGGCTGCGTGGAGTTCCCATGCCGTCTTGGGGAGCCGTTGCGGCCTCTCGCCGAAGGCCTGAGTCGCATGACACAAACCCCACCTCAAGCTCATATCTCAACCCGCGTGCATCGGGTACGCGGCGCTGCGGCCGGCGCTGGATTGTGCAAAAGGCGCAGCTGAGCACCAGGGAACCTGCCGGGTGGGTGTGCAGCCGAAGGGCGGCGAGGAGACGCTGCTGGATGCGCCACACGCCAAGCAGGCATCAGCCCGCCGTGGGTCACACCTAGGCTTGGTTTGGTCATCAGTCTTCGTTCCCTCTGCAAAGCTTATATTCCGCTTCAGCTTGCCATCCTCGACTTGGTCCCCGCGGAGCGACCGCTTCAGGATACTCACGGGCCACGCGCCCAGCCACACCCCGCCCGTCTGCTTCCCGCAGCACCCGTGGCACCCATCCGGCGTTGTCAAAGGCTTGACACCCGAAAGGCGCTTCAACCCGGAAAGAACCTGCTCCAGCGATCTGATGAAAAATAAGAATGCACTGGCTCGATGCTAAAGGTGGGCCTCCTCCACGCCACGTGCAACCGCCGGCCTCCTCCACCCCACGTGAACAACCGCCTCCAGAACAACAGGGTGCAAGGAGGGAGGAGGGTGTGGCCGCACCTGCCCCTGAGCAACAGCAGCGCCCATTGCCTGGTCCAGGACCTCCCTTGCAATGTCTAATGCGTCGCTGCATCCTTGGGTGCCTCTTGGTGTCCGCCCTCTGCTCCTCCCTCACGCCCGCACTTTCACCTCACTTGCACATTCCTTCGGACATCAATTCCGTTCAGACAACACTGGCACTTTGGCCCAAACTTTGACTAGCTTCCCCCAGGTCTCGCCATGTGCTATGCTGGTGTGTGCCGCGCCACCGAAACATCACTGTAGTACACTGTGTCGTCAACGAGCGATGTGGTCATGCACCTGTGGCTGTTTGATGCCCGGCGCCATCTCCTCGAAGGGTCAGCGTGAATATCGGGCGGATGGGGTTTTGCAGTCGAGGCAGTGCCCCGCAGCCAGCGGGCCCCGCCCTCCGCCCCCCTGCAACCCTTCAGATGCGCCTGGCGCCTGGGCACAGCTCCGCCCAGCGCCTTCTTCTCCCTGCCACCTCCGCCTGCCGGGCCCCGCTCAGCTGCTGCCTGCAGGGCCTTCTTGGATCTGTCCGAGGATAAGCGCGAACCGCGTACTGCTCTGGATGTAGCAGCCGTCCGATCATTACGCACGGACCCAGCAGCTCCCTGATCACCGCTTGGGGCTGGGCACGTGTTCTCAGCGCTTGCAGCTGGCCCCATTGCCGGGGTCTGGAATGCCCTCTCAGCGGAGCGCGGAGGCAGCCGCTCTGTCGCTGCCGGGGAGGCCGCCCTTTGCAACATCATCGGGGTGGAGACCTGCCGGTTGCGCCGCTGCTGCACGGAGGCGGGAGGGGGTGAGGGAAGGGGTGCGGTGGAGAGGGGACGCGTGGCTGGGGCACTGCTGCTGCGGGTGATAGGGACGGCCTTCTCCGGGCCCGGCTTTAGGTTGTCCCTCTCGCACGTCTTCCCTGGAGTCCCGGAGGGCTGTCCTCCCATTTTCCTGCAACGACCTCGCCTCTCCGCCCCCGAGCACTCGCTGAGGCTCCCGAGGCTGTCAGAGCATGACCAGCATAAGGTCCCGCAGGCCGAGCAGCGGATAACAGGGCGCACGGCGTGCAGTACCGTAGGGTACACACGGCAGTCCATCCGGGGTTGCCCTGTATTTGGCAGGCAACAGATGGACAGGGCTGAGAGCGTCGGGAGCGGCAGCCGGAGTAGGCCCCCCTCAGGTGCCTAAAGCGAGGAGCAATGCTGCGTCAAGCTGTAAGCTGCTCGAGTACTGCTACAGGTCAGGCTTCATGGGTCCAGAAGGGGCAGGATCGACACCTCATGAGGGATTCTTCGGTGCGCTGGTGCACAGCAAGCTCAGCCGCGTGAGCCTTGTTTGCGGCAGCAGCTGCCATGGATGCTGCAGTCGGGCGCCAAGTGGGCGGTGACGTGGATGGGGCAGGATGTGAGGTAGGGGCTGAGCTTCGAGAGACACTATACGGCGACGGCGACGGCTTTTTCTTCTTCCTGCCAGGCAAGCGTATCCCCAAACATGAACCTGTCGAAACTTGTTGAGCTAAATGTTCACAAGGGCACTTCCAGTTTCCCTCAGCTTCTCAGGTCATGCTGCACATCTGTGACAGCCCAGGGACTTGATGCGTCCTGATGCAGTGCCCACGTTGGCATCAGCAGTCCACGCTTCCACGAATCAGCAGTGTAAATGAGTTTGCTGCGAAGCGTCGCCTTGGCATATATGATGGAAAACCTTGCTGCACAAGTTCGGAGGAATCTGATGCACGAGGCTTCCACGGACCGCGAAGCACAGACTTTAGCCCGATCCTCGCCGGTAAAAGGGACGGCGTGGCCTCGAACCTCTCCGAGCGTGAGGCCCCCTCCGAGGCAGCTGTGATACCCTTCACAATCTGCCCGACCTCAGTGTTGTCGATCGCCTTGCGTGCGGATTCCATTTCCCTCTGCAGCGAAATCATCTGTGCATCTAACTCCTCCAGCGTGTGCCGTGCCAATATCTCCGAGCTCTGCAGAAGGCGTCCACGTGGCATCCGGTGCGCAAATTAGTGGCAGCGGAAGCACAAATAGAATTTATAACCACACAAAACTGGGACCACCTTGGCTTGAAGTGCGACTGCCATGCTGCGGGCTTGGCAAGGAAGTAGCACGTTGTGGTGCGGGTCCTGGAGCTCTCGGGCAACAGATAAGCGTGAGCGTGCGTGGAGCTGTGGAGACGCCGAGGAGAGATGCGCGGGAGGTGAGCGCCCCGGCTTGCAAGCCCCAGAACACTCACCCAAGAGGAGCCAGAACGCTGTACAGGGGTCGCTGGGGTGAACCGTGGCACGCAATGCACATCGTGAAGCTCGAGTGCTAAAAAGCGAGCGCAAGGGTGCTCGAAGGTTCAGGCAATAAGTTTGCGGGGCTATCCGACCTCCTGCGCCAGCGCCTCGGACTCGGCAGACGGGCTGAACTCCTTATCGTTGTGACCTGAATCACGCACCACACCCATGAGCCCACTTTCACCTGTGTCTTGGAGCCCGGCAGTGCGGTGGCAGCTTTCTCTTGTTCCGAGCAGCGTAGTGCCCATGCGGCCTTCTCCAATCGTCCAGAGGTGCTAGATGCACACACGGTATCCTTCACACGTTCCAAGGAGCAAGGGAATCCGTGTGGCCGCTTTCACTCGTTCAGGGGAGAAGAGTGAATCGCAAGACCAGACTGGCCGCACGGGGCTACCCGACAGTGCAAAAGGCGCAGAAAGTTGAAAAAACACCCTAAATGAGCGCGCAACAATAATGGAAAAAACACTCCGAGCTACGAATAAAGTTGACAGCTGCATTCCTCCTCGAGAGCCCTCCCTCGCCACACAACCTCGAGCGCACCATTACGCCCTCCAATCTTGTGTGCACTCCCTCGCCACCCAACCTCGAGCGCACCACTACGCCCTCCAACCTCAAGAACCTTCGCCCTCCGACATCGAGCACACGGCATCGCCCTCCAACCTCAAAAGCGACACCTTCTCCCTCCAAATTCGTGAGCGCTCCCTCGCCCTCCAACATTCAGCGCGCCACCTCACCGTTGAGCGCACCACCTCGCCGTTGAGCGCACCACCTCACCGTTGAGCGCACCCCCTCACCGTTGACACCCCCGCGCACTTCCAACACAACTTGGGTGCCTGGTCGTTTCGCCGTTGATACAGCACGAAGAATTCAAAGCGTAAAAGTGAAAGGGATGGCTCACTCGCAACATTTGTAGCGATGGAGGCATCCCTTGCTCGAGGGTTCCACGGCGGAGCTCCTCCGTTTTCTGCGAAAGAGCGGCACACAGGAGTTCACGCTACGCGGTAAAGATGCAGGTTCGTGAACAACTCAGAATCACGCACAAACTCTGAGATGCTCTTTAGACACTTGAAACGAGTGGCGAAGCGCGGGGTGTGCACAGGGAATTGCAGGCTGCACGTGCGCGGCGACCGCGTTGGGTGCTTACTCGCTTTATCATTGCTGAGCCACCAAGGGACAGTGTGTTTCACCGCAATAGGAGGAGTGGAAACAAGCATCCGGGCGCCCGAGGTGATGGCTCTCTCTACTTGATGAAGATTCCACTGAGTTGCCACGTTTGAGTGAACTCCGCGCATGTGCGTCCCCTTATCAGCGGGTCCTAAGCTATAATTTCGCTCTGGTGCCGCCAGCCTATGTTTGTGAGGCAGCGAGCCGGTGGCATATTTTTCTACAACATCAACAGTAGACATATCTTACGAAAAATATTTCGTCAACAGTAGCGTGAACTTTGGTCTGTGAAACCACTTCGCTGAGTTAACGGTCCTGCCTAAATGTAGATGGGTGATTCCAAGCACATGCCATGCGCCAAGGAAACACTGTGTCTGGCCGTGATAACACGCGTCTAAATCATTTACTTATCAGGTAACATTGAGAATGTATCCGACGTGTGCCACAGCGGGAAGCCCCTTCATCCCGACTGCCATTAAGCTCGTTCACGTCAAGATGCAAGTGCAGGTAGCATATCAACTGACAAACAACAGGCGCGGTATTCGTAAGACGCATGCAACCGCATGTCGACGAAATAGGTCAGGACATAAGCAAACAGATAGAGGTACATTGTAAGTACCCCAAAAAATCGCCCTCGTTTGTAGAGCCGATACTCATTAAAATCTTGTTCGATGTTCGGGTGTGAGGAATTTTTTGCCCCGTTCTTAAGATAGAGCTATTGGGGGAAAATCTTTAGATTGTCCCCCTCCATCGGCATCGTCTAATCTACAATCTTCCATTTTGCATTTCTGATTCTCGATCTTCTATTTCCATTCCTTCAGATTTTATTTTTTTATGATTTATTATTATAGGGGTACAGGTGGGGGGAAAATGTCCACTTGCATACGTAAATGTTTGATTGTTTGCAATCATGGTTATCTGACTTAGCTCCGCTCCGCAGAGCTACCCTAGCTACCCCTAGCTACCCCCTGGCTACTGCAGCCACTGAGTCGATAGGCTCACAATGGGAGTGTCCATAGACATTGTCCCCCCTGCCCAAGGGCAGGGTATTGCCTGTCCCGTGCCTGCCTACAGGCACAGTCAGGGACCCCGATGCACCCGATCTACAGTAATCACTCAGTAATAAGAAAACCCGCCAATAAGAAAGTAGCACTTTCAGGTACCTGATTTGGTGAATATTGCTGGTTGGCTTTTTTTAGCTATGAAATATGGGGTGATAAGAAATGTGGGCGCTGGCGCCATATTTCTTATTGGTGCGCCGCAGGCTGATTTTTTTTAAAATGTCTCATTTTCACGGGTTAAATGTCTCATTTTCACTGAAATTTTAAGAAAATTGCTGGCTGATTGAAACAAAATGACCCACTATTCTTACGATTTTCATAGGACGCTGGCGCTGGCGGGGGGGGGATGTATCCAAGTTGGCGAATATTGCTGGCTGGTCCCAAATCTCCGGTTTTCTTATTACCGAGTGATTACTGTAGTTCGGGAGCCTACTGCTAAACCACACACTCACAAGTGTTCGATGGATTGGGCTCTCAGAACAGTGATTGTCTTGTCATAAAAAGATAAATTAGAATTAATCAAGAACAAAAGTAAACAACAAAGGGGGGCAAAAAATGAACCAAATGAAGGGGGCGGCGGGCAAGACTCGGTGTGTCAGGGTTATGACCGATGACATATGTGTCCGATGATACATGTCATACCATGTCATGTCATTGTCATGTCATGTCGTGTCATGTCATATATTATAATGACAGACAGTCGTCAGTACGGTCGACCGTGACATGAATAGTCATACTATCTGTCATCCACTCACCTTGAGTGACACCTGTCATCGAGAGGCCAGGTATTGGCATCGAGATGGCAAAGCAAGATTAGTCTTGAAGAACCGAAGTGTTCTGAGAAGACTCATCTTCGCTTCAAGCATGAATTGAACAAGCATGCGGGTATCACATGGCTTATTCGATCAGCCGATACTGATTGTTCACCCAATGCCTCGGGTTCACAACCCAATTGTGGTAGCACCTGAGAGGTGCGGGGCATCGGCGTAAATGAGGCGTAGCATTGAGCTACAGCAACACTTCTGGAGAAGCGACTGCACTCATATCCACACTTACTCACGCCGCGCGAGCTGTTATCGTTCAATAATAGCCGTGCTATCATATCGCTTACTTAGCGATCCCTATCATTGGTATTCTCATCGTCCACGCGACGAACGAGGACATATCAAGTGTGAGTGCAGCAGTAGAGATATTGTATTTTTGTGTGTGCAACAGGTTCGCGGATCGCGCATATACAGACTGCGACAGTGAACGCACATACAAGACATATATCGCATAATATCAACCGCTGCGGAATAAACAGCGAACGGAGTGCGCGGAGATATCGTCGCAAACGCATTTGCTCGCATATACGCCGTCAGAGGATAACAGCGCGACAAGGTGTGCATACAGCATACAGATCGCACATATGCGCTGCTATCATTCGCAAAACTGTACGAGATGTGACAAACTGACGCGCAGATGAACAAATCGTCATCATTATATGTTCCGTAAGCGAAATGGCATTTGTATCATATGCCGTACATACCGACCTGCGACGAGATATGTTCACCATTCGCAGCTCGCACATCAGCGATTTTGATAATCGCTACTCGCACTAATTTTCAGTGCAGTGTACGCATCAAAATATCGTCATTTCAAATGGTTGCAAAAATCACTCGTCTACGCGCGCATGATGATTTTGCTTGACAGGATATACATACACCTGCTAGATTCATCATAATTAGATGACGCGCGATGATGGTATATACATATGCAGCATGCTACAATATCTGTGATGCTCGCACATAAAAGATGATGCTTATTCACTGGCAGATTTACATACAAGTTTGCAGTCATGTGTGTGTAAACTACATGTTGTGTGTGTAACTATACCACGCACACACACATAGCATGACATCAGATGAAGTGGATGTTGTGCAATCATATATGTGTGTACAACAAATATCATAGTGTGTGCAGCAAATATCACATGTGTGTGCAATCATATGTGTGTTCTTATCACACACACACACACACTTGCATTATATACTATTCATTCAGTATATACCAAGTGCATGCAGCAAGATGTTCCAAGCATTATTATACCATGCAACTATATCATGCAGTCTGATTCCACTGTATTATACATTGACATATGCATACACATATGCAGCCAGCTTGATCACGATAGCAGCTGGCATGTATACTCACATATAACAAGTGCATCAGATGTTGCAAAATAAATCACATAGCATACCTGCTGTGCATGATTAAACTATAAACAAATCCACTTGGTGTAAGGTGCCTCTTCATGGTCTTAACACAATAATTAGCTCAGTATACCCTGACGTAGGATTTGGGATGGGTATACTGTTCTATTGTGGATCACTGAAAGGAATGCTCACCGGAACCAGGTGTGAAATATACCCAAGCAACTCATCACTGCAGATGAGATATGCAGGATTACATTTACTAACCGAGTTGATATACATCATGTTAGATACATGCTGTTATTGGTATACAGATCATCTTATGTGATAGATCAATTTGGTATAGTGTATTAAATCAGTAAATACCTATACACACACACACACATAGTGTACTCAATCAGGAAGTACCTATGTAGTGACATATGTACAATTACAGTCTTCCTGACACTCATTCAGAACAATGACAGACATTATTTTCAGGTCGTGGCCAAAAAGCCAGATGCCACGTATGAAAGTATCAGAAGGACATTCCTCAGTCAGTTTGGTAATCCACACAAAAGATCAGTAGCCAAAAAGCATCTTATGGCACTGAATCAGGGAAACCAGACCTTTGCAGATTATCTCCGCACGTTCACATCACTGGCTGCATTAGCATCAGTTGATCTGGATGATGCTTTGATAAAGGACAGATTCATCAGCAATATGGAATCAGATCTTCGCAAACAGTTCCATCTAAGATTCCTTACAGAGGACGAAAGGAATAATCTGTCGTGGGCACAAACCACACAGATCCTGCTCGATTTGAATTATGTAATTCATTCGAAGCAGTCAGAGACCCTTCACTATAGGGGGCAAAAGGAACAGTCAGGAGGCCCAGTCAGAAAAGACAAGGACAAAGGCCGTGGCAAAAAGCCATATGACAGATCCAATCGGAATTGGAATCAGAATCAGAATGGCAATCAGAATCAAAATGCCAATCAGAATTCCCAAAGGAATAAAGGGCAAGGAAGAAAAGGCAAAGGAAAAGGAAAAGGAGCAGCAGCAAATCCTCCTCAGCCTTGCCAACGTTGTGGTCGTACCAATCACGTCACAAAGGATTGTTTCTCCACCAGGACACCAGAAGGAAAAGCTATAAAAGGCAATCCTCCAGCTCAGAATCCATACAGAGGACAGCAGCAACAAAATAATCAGGGTGCTAAGAACGAGTCTAACAAACTTGTGAAAACAATCAACACCTTGGTTAAGGAGTTACAGAATCAGCAGAGCATCAATGCAGCAGTTGCAGCTCCAGCTCCAGCTCCAGCTTCAGCTCCAGCTCCTCAGGGAAACTCTCAGGGTACTGCACAGGTACCAGTGTTGAGAGCACCCCGAGGGTAAATCAGCCTGAAGATGCCACTGAAGCAAGTGGCCGGGTTGAGAGTATCTCAGAAGAAGTCCTTTCCAGTCTGACATTACAGTTTCAGCAGATGGACACTCCCTCAGAGCACATCGCACAGATGCAGTCTCAGACAGCACAGCTGAAATCACAGAAGAAGCTGTTGTTGTACAAAGGGAAAGTATATGGACAGAGTACTCACATCTTGGTAGATCCAGGAGCTACATCGTCTTTTATCGACAGACAGTTCGCTTCTCAGCTTGGTATTGCACCAACAGATTCCTCATCATTCTCAGTGAGATTGGCTGGAGGAAGCCAGCTACCATGTACATCTTATCTTCCCAATGCTACATTCACGCTGGGTAAGTATAAGGACACAGAAGATTTCTACATCATTGACATGAAACCCTTCACAGTCATCCTGGGACAGGATTGGTTGGAAAGAAGAAATCCACACATAGACTTCCAGTCGAAGAATATGACGATCACCAGAAAACACTCATCAGGTTCCAGTGTTCGTACAGTTCTATCCAGAGTTGAACAGACTCCAGATTCAGATGACCTTCCTGAAATGGAATTGGTCAGTGCCACCACTATGAGAAAGCACCTACGACGTATACGATCCAGTGGGTCGGCTGAAGAAGCCGTAGCTTATCTTTTTTTTCTCTCAGAGGTCGATGGTGAACTGGTCATGACAGCAGCAGACTCAGCCACCACTATGGAAGACCCAAAGGTCACAGCAGCACGTGATCTAGTCAGAGAAGACTTTTCAGATATTTTCCAGGAGGATCTTCCAGCTGGCCACAGGCCAGAACGGTTTGAAGGTGGATATCATCGCATCAACATTGAACCTGGGCATAAGCCACCATCACAGCCAGTTCGTACCATTCCAGTGCCTATGATGGAGGAGCTCAAACGACAGATCATCAAATATGTCGAACTGGGTATCCTTCGTCCGTCATCATCACCATATGGATGTCCAATCATTTTCGCTCCTAAGCCAGGGGGGAAGTGGAGGATGTGCTGTGATTATCGAGCCCTTAATAACATCACTATAAAGGACACGTATCCACTGCCACCTCACGATACCCTTCTTGAACAGCTTAAAGGTGCACGATGGTTTAGCAGATTTGACTTCAATCAGTTCTTCCATCAGATTCCTATACACCCAGATGACATTCACAAAACAGCAATACGTACCAGATACGGTTCCTATGAGTGGACAGTAATGCCTTTCGGGTTAACTAACGCTCCTGCGACCGCTCTCCGTGTTGGAAATCGAGCATTCTTTGACTTCATCGATCAGTTCTTGGTCATTTTCATGGATGACACCATAGTGTACAGTCCAGATTTTGACAGCCACGTGAAGCATGTTCGACAGTTCTTACAGCGCTGCAGAGATCATCAGTTCTACATCAGGCCTTCTAAGGTTGAGTTGTTCGTCAGATCCATCGATTTTATCGGACACCATATCTCTGAGGCAGGCCTATCTATCATCGAAGACAGAATCCGTGCAGTCATGGCTATCCAGCCTCCAGTGTCGTATGGTCCAACCGTTGGTAAACAGCCTCTACGCCGTATGGCTAAAGATGGCAAGTCATCCCTTCGGTCATTCTTGGGCATGGTCGGCCAGTTTAGGAGATTCATACCAAAGTTCTCCAAGATTGCCGAGCCGCTCAATCGTCTCCTTAAAGATAATGCAGAGTTTGTCTGGGAATCTGAGCAGCAGAAGGCATTTGATAATCTCAAAAGTGCCATCTGCCATGCTCCAGTACTACAGCTTCCAGATCAGAAACTGCCATCTATTATGGAGGTCGATGGATCAGGCACACACGTTGGTCAAGTGGTATTACAGGATCAAGGAAAAGGTATGAAGCCATGTGGCTATCACAGCGTCACTCTTTCTGATACACAGAGACGCTGGCCTATTCCTGAGATCGAGCTATTTGCCATTGTGGAGGGCTTCCGATTCTTTCGCCACATCTTGCTGGGAGCTCCTGAGACCATTGTTCGCTCAGATCATCAGCCACTGGTTTATTTCCAGTCCAAATCCACACTAAGCCCCAAACAGGCGAGGTGGTTGGATGAGCTCTCCGAGTACAACTTCCGAATAGAGCACATTTCTGGCGAGAAGAATAAGGTTGCAGATGCACTCACCCGTATTTCTACACTCTTTGAACTCATTGATTGTCTGAAACATATAGACATCAGCGAGGTTCCAGTCATTGACATACCGTCTACAGATTCTACATTCGTTGCTCTTATATCTGCATCATCAGCTCATCAGCTTCACGGCATTATTATATCTCAGTATGATCGTGACACATTTGCACAGACTATATTATCTAAGCTGGCATCATCGACATCATCACAGTCAGTCAGCAATTTCGAGCTCATTCAGGGGTTGATCTATCGCAAGACCATATATGGCAGACAGCTTTACATTCCACCTACTGCCAAAGTTCCTACAGATGACGGTGAGATCACACAGCTTCGCCACATTCTACTTCATGAGTGCCATTCAGCCACTATTTCTGGTCATGTAGGCAAAAATCGCATGCTCCATCTATTGCGTAGCCGATATTATTGGCCAGGAATGACGAAGGCAGCCATTCAGTACATTCGGGAGTGCCCCGTGTGTCAACGCCAGAAAACGAGGAGACACAAACCTTATGGTCAGTCACATATAAGATATTGTGTGCCTAAGACAAAATGGCTTGATAAATCTCTTGACTGGATTACTGACCTGCCTATCACCACTAATGGGCACGACAGTATATTTGTGGTAATGTGCCAATTCTCTCATCGCTGTCATCTCATTCCCTTCAGCATGACCTGGACTGCTCAGCATACTGCTTCATATATATGCAGCATATCTTCAAGCTCCATGGTCTTCCGAGGAACATCATCTCAGATCGAGACCCCAGATTTACTTCTACATTCTGGCAAACACTGTGGAAATCTACTGGTACGAGATTGTCTATGACGTCTTCACACCATCCACAGTCGAATGCAAGCAATGAAAGGAGTCATGCCTTCATTGAGGACATCCTCAGGTATTTTTCATTATGGTTGATGCATGATTCACCATCCTCTGGTTTATAAACTGATTAGATAGTATTTTTCATCCTCAGGTGCTGTTGCAACGATACTTCAGCCAATTCGTGGGAGGACAAGTTGCCTCTGGTGGAGTTTGCAATTAACAACACGGTTTCTGCAACAACTGGTTATTCACCATTTTATCTCGACTCGATGGCGCAGCCACTTTCGCCTCATGATATGGCAATCACTATTCCGCCAGAAGCTCCTGTTCCAATACAGAATGCTATTCGAGATCATTTTGACCAGTACTCGGCTGTACATGCCAACGCGGTAGACAACATTTCCCGAGCAGCAGAGATTAGCCAAGCCAGATTCAATAAGACTCACATGCCCCGGCAATATGCAGTAGGGCAGAAAGTTCTTCTACGGACCGAGTTTATCCAATGGATTGGTTTGACAGAGGCAGGCAGACACTTTAAACAACCATATATTGGACCGTTTACCATATCTAAAGTTCTCAGCCATGGACGTGCTTATGAGTTAGATTTCGGGGATCTCGATATTCGTATCCATCCGGTACAGCCTGTATCCAGAATAGAGCTGTATAACGACTCGATTCAAGCACCTTTGCCTCTGCCACAGATGATCACCGAAGAAGGGCAACCACTGTTTGAGATATCACACATACTCTCAGATAAGATCACTAGAGGTGTCAAGTACTATTTAGTGCGATATGCAGGCTACGGCCCTGAGCATGACACCTGGGTCAAAGCCACAGAGCTGACCAATGCAGCAGACATGATAGCTGCCTATGAAGGCTAACATTATATTAAGCCTAGTGCCCTTACTTCTTGTAATATATACTAATACATGTCGATCATCTATATACCTTGCTCTTAATGTTTTATCATTATGTTCGTTGCATAGAAGCAGGAAATTGATCCTTCCTTGCTAAAGGTGTAGTGAGCCTTGTACCAAATCATACCCTTGCACAGATACGCATACATGCGAGATGTCATATCTGTGGATAAATAAAAACTGCTAAGCTACCTTTGCCAGACCATGGTTTGTCATTCGGATCTATGGCCAGTAATCCGCGCTACCGGATACTGAGGTGGACGGAGTTGTGATCCTGAGTTATGCTTGACACACATAACTAAAGCGAATTTCACATTAGTACGTTGTCGAATCCACTCTATGAAATGTTCGTCAAAGCGCGCGTACCGGACCAAATATTGAGGAGTTGAGCAGACCGGGTGCAGGATTATAAATCCAATCTCGTTAAGCAGGGCCACTCCGTTTGCATTAAAACAAGCCGCCCAAAATTCGGGCTCGTCCCCATGCCTGTCACAAACCACGGCTTATTGTGTACCTCAGCCGGGTTGTGACACTTGCTGTAGCAGTCTCTGTGACGAACGTATGACACGCGCAGTACGATACGCGCGAGGAGTTATGACAGTGACGAGATACGGAAATACGGATGGGTGTTACACTTGTTTGGAGATAGCGAGAATATGTAGGGCGGCGTAGCAGGGTGAGGCAGACGCTCATTTTTGTTTTGCCTTCGTAACAGTGATTCCGAAAATAGCCAGGACTCGCTTAAGACCGCGAAAACAGCAGTGTTATGAGATAATTTGTAAGATACAGTATTCTTCTGCTTGTAAAGATATACATTTGTGGACTTGTCCTTGTGCGACTGCGTCAGAACTGTAATTAACAGTCTTTTTCAAAACAAAAATGTGCCTTATTACAGACATGTCGTCTGTAATGCTGAGAGTTCAACAGCAGTCCTGAAGAACGAGACCTCTGAATGGTGATGCCAGGGACGGATTTATCCGTACTGGTAAGCCTTGGAAGAGGTTGAGTGAAGCAGGCTGTTGCGACACTCGAAGTTCACCAGTCTTGCGAAGTACAGCGACAGCGGTCACAGCAGAACCAGTTGCTAATTTTGCGAACATGATTGCAGCGTTGAGAATTATGTACTGGGCTATTTCGGGAAGTGACATCCTGCTGGAGCAAAGCACCAGACGGTAAAGCCAGGGACGGATTCATCCGTACTGGTACGCCTGAAGGCGTGGAGCGAAACAGGACTGTCAGTGGACACCATCACGACAGCATTCTTTGTGGTCACTTGACTCATGCTGGCGTTCTGCTGACTTACTGCGTGGACCAGAGACACTGAGGGCAGAGGCAACCTTGCTGGACATCTGGGAGAGCCAATATAAGACCGGGTCACAGATGGAACCTTGCTCACCAGTCGTGGACGAGATTATCCTGGCAGTGATTGCTACTTAGAGCAAAGCACTGAAAGGTGAGGCCAGGGACGGATTCATCCGTACTGGTAAGCTGGGAAGTGTGGAGTGAAAAGAGCCTTCACACCAGTATCTCTTCTCCACCAGAAAGGTAGCAACGGAATCCAAGACTGACCGTCAGGATCAGCAAAGGGCAGAGAGGCGTGCCCAGAGAGCGATACGAGTGAGCCAGCACTTTACAGAGCTGGAAGGAGAGGAAGGGGCTGCCGGTGGCCAGCCTGAGGCCCAAGCACTAGTACAGCCTGAGGCACAAGCACCAGCACAACTGCAAGCCCAGGCCCAGGAGCCGTTAGTAATCTTTGAAGAAGACATGGAGTACACTGACTCCGCTCGCGTCAACCTTGGTACGCTGCCCAACTACACGGGCACCAAGGAAGAAGATCGGCCCAAGTTCCTGAGGGAGTTCGCCGACATGTGCGAGAATTTCGTACGGCAGCACAACGCCAACGTTAGGAGGAGGCTCAGGTCCGGGGCTGGCACTCTCACCGAAGCACAGATGAAGACCCTGAGAGAGACTCCCCCTGACTTTGAATATCTGTGGGACATCGTCCCTGCGTGTCTGGCTGGAGAGAACTCACAAGCTCTCAGCTGGTGGCGCGAGAACTATGAAAGAGGGGGGGTAGTGGCCTCCAACATGGACCGAGTCCTAAAGGACACTAGCGAGCATGGCCCACTCGAGGGTACCATTCCGTGCGCTAGGCCCCCTTTCAATGAGATGAACACTGGCACCACGTGGGTGATAGCGAGGCCGGTGACGAACCAAGACACCCAAGGGGAGGTTTCCGACGAATATCTGACTGATGGAACCTCCCTGAAAGGCTTGACGGGGCGTGATGGCACCCGTGATACCCAGTACTTCTACGCGCTCAGGGGCTTCATCGCTGCCCTTGACAAGAAGTTCATGATGAAAGGGACTCAAGAGAAAGTGGATCTGTTGACACAGAAGCCACAGGAGGTGGGGCAGGATGGGCTGACCTACATGAAGATGTGCCAACGCAGGGAAATGCAGCTCAACACTGGGAAGGTGTTGAGCGATGAAGAGCTGCGTACCTTCATCGAGGACTGCGTGGACAACCTGCGCATCAAGGTCTTCCAGACGCGGGTGAAGGAGCAACTGAGGGCACAGTTCCCGCCACCCAATCGGGTGACCTGGAAGGACCTGGAGGCCATCGTCGAGGTTCAAGACAAGCTCAAGGGCGATGCAGAGTCTTGGATCCTCACCTTCCTCCAGGAGATCACCAGACGGTGTGGCTGCCAGTACTCCACCTGGGAGGCGCGACAGCATGGCCTTGACCTCAAGGCCATAAAGAACTCGATCAAGAAGATTGAGTCCTCTGAGGTGGTGCAGTCAGGCGAACCGGAGAACAGCAAGAAGGCAGATACTCCACCTTCTAAGAAGATGAAGAAGGAGGTGAATGTGGCCGAAAGAGCTAAGAAGGCCTCCTACAACAAGACGCCACCGCCAGCAGAGGGCGTGCGTACGAACGACAAGCCCAAGTGCTTGCGCTGCTTTGGAGGGGGCTGGCATGAGTCCGATCCCGAGCAGTGCAGGAGTGGTTATAAACACGTCAAGATGCCTGCTGGATTCCACGAGAGCAGGCTTGGTTCCAGCAAGTGGTGGGACGCGGAGAACGCCGCTCTGCGCATGTACAATCTGAAGAACCGCTTCAAGAACTCTGACTGGGGCATCCTGGTGACGGACTGGCAGCAGCTGTCCAACGACGAGAAGGACAAGTACAGAGCCAAACAGCCACCGGAGGACAAGCAGAAGAGCACCACTGGCAATCCCGAGGCGTTGAAAGCAGAGTACCAGGGCATGGTGGCTGCTAGGAAGACTGCCAGTCGTGCGGGCAGTGTGAAGTCGCAGGTGCTGTCCGAGGATGAGGGCTCCGACGAGGAACCAGTCGCAGCGCACGTCGCGGAGAGGGAGACTCACACCGTCGATGCACGCGCGCACCACCATGGCAGCGCAGGGGTAGGAGTGTCGGCTTGCCCTCCAACCGAGCTACTCTCAGCTATGGCCGAGGAGATGGGCGAAGAGGAGCTCTCGAGCGCCCTCAACACCTTGGGTCTGGGGGCACTCCCCGAGACGCTGTGCAAGAGTGCGGAGTCTGAACTCACGGCGGCTCCAGCAGTAGCCCTGGGAAGTACCCAGCGCATGAGGGGCTTCCCAGTGAAGACACCCGAGGAGTACGAGGCAGACGCACAGGTGCCCATGGCGCCTGCGGCGGACGAGATGCAGAGGAAGGTGCAGCTCATGGCCTCCGTGATCAAGAGTCTGGGAGCAGCTTTCCGTAAGCTAGCTGCTGGACTCGTAGCAGAAGGTCGCATAACAGCTCCAAGGGGTGTGGAGACCTTGGTGGAACTGGCTGAGAACAACCAGCTCCCCGTGCCGACAGCCTCAGCAGCAGACTGCCAGGACATCAGCGATGAGGATGATGACTGCCCGGGCATGGAGTCGGGTGACGACAGTGACGATGATGACGATTGCCCGGGCATGGAGTCGGGCGACGACAGTGACGAAGAAGAGGTTCCTCTGGACGAGATGCCGGAGGACATGGTGGAGCAGCCCAGGAAGGGGAGGACGACGGTGCATGTAACCGCTGCAGCGGCCACCGTCCAGGAGAGCTACGGGGTGAGAGACTTCAGCGAGAGGGGCGAGCTGCACGCAGGGACCATGGAGGCCAAGGCGTACGAGCTATTGAAGAAGAAGATGCTCAGTGGTCTTACAGAGGAACAGCTCACTGCCATGGCACAGGTCCAGCCTGTATGCAAGCTCCTGAACGAGTCTCTGGCACAAGGGATGGCGCTGATGGCCTCTGGAGGCTTGCTTATGTTGTACAAAGCGCTTCTCCTGGACACGGGAGCCAACTGCAACATTATCCCAATCAGGACAGCCAACAGGTTGGGCTTGACCATCTTTGATGCAGAGACAGGGGCCAGGGTGGCTAGATGTGATGGCAGCCCTGCGGAATTCACGAAGTACTGCTACGTGGATGTGGTTCTCGCCGCGGGCACGCCGTACATGACTCTGCATCGGCTCCACGCCTTCGTCACCTACACCAATGACACGACGTGGGACTTCTTGGTGGGCACGGGACCCCTGAAGAACGCCCTCAAGTTGACCATCGACCTCTACAGAGGCATCGCCACTTCTGAGGCCGCGGTGTCACTGGGCATGAAGGAGAAGGTCACGTTGCCATTGATCGAGTTGACGCCGCCCGTCGATGCAAGGAGCAAGCGGAACGAAGACCCGAGAGTGTGCCTGGCGACCGAGATCTTCGACGTCGATGCCACGGCAGCGCGCACTCTTGCCCCCGCTTTTGAGGATTGCGAGCTACCACCACGTGAAGCGGTGTCCCTGGGCGCAAGGGGAGAAGACCGTCTGGCCCTCGCAGGGGAGAGGTGTGCGCCTGCACCTTGTGCATTCTCGCGAAACCACCCCGAGCTAATGGACAGCCTGGCGTCATGGCTAGAGGAGATGAGGCTGAGAAGGTTCAACTCGGAGGAGAAGGAGAGACTCGAGGCGCGCTGCCAGTCTATGGTGGAGGCGGGCTTCCTGAGACCCAGCTCAATGATGCAAGGCGAGCTCACTGGGCGAGTCAGCTCACACACCGAGAGCTCAACGTACGAACCTCCGGCGCCTGGTACGTCCTTGACAGACCAGATGCTGGGCATGCTACAAGCATCATCACGCAGCCAGCGGGAAGCCAATGTGGCGACCAGAGGTGAGTGGTCCAGTGCTGAAGAGCCAGATGCGAGGGGGTCCCTCACGCCAGCCAGCCTGGCCACAACTCAGTCAGACCCTCGCTATCCAGACCTCACGCTGGCGCAGGAGGCCGCGAGCGAAGCTGACTTCAAGCTGGCCAGCGTACAGCCATGGGGGGGCATGGCAGTGAACCCGTGGGACTACCAAGACAAGGAGAGCAGCTGGTCTCAGCAGCGCTTGTACATCGACCGCACGGGCTATGCTCGTCTGTGCACACTCTGCGAAGAGGGCGATGGAGGTGGTGTGGACGCAGGATTTGTGCGGGTCAAGTTCTCGCGTTGTGGAGAATACAAGACCATCCTGGAGACGGAGCTACTGTGGCCCGACTTTACGTTGGTGGACCAGAAGGTTGACAAGGAGACGAAGATACCCTCAGAGACCTGGACCACAAGGGCGAGCGGCAGGAAGGACAACGAGCAGGTCCCACTCCCTGACTGTGGTGCCCATCGGGAGGCTGGAAGGTACACGATGGCGAGTGTTCAGGAGATCCTCAACACCCATCAGACGTACCCAGGGGTCGTGACGGGCAAGCTCATGTGGGACAAGGTGGCGCGCCAGTTCTGCGTACTCAGCGAGCACACTCGCGCCCAATGGGATCTCATGGAGCGCATGGTACGTCACACCATGGAAGGCGTCACCATCATGAACCCCATGGGTAAGATGACTGGCGAGTTCCAGCTGCCTTTTTACTATGAGAAGGACCAGCGCTGGCAGTACCAGCATCTAAAGTACGTACAGCGAGTGGACATCGCTGACCTTCGAGCTCGTCTGAAGGTGAGGTACGACATGGAGGTGGCTGGTGTGGAGGGCGAGAATGTGAGGGTGGTTCCGCAGCTTACGCTGTCAGATGCAGCGGACAAGATGGGGAAGTTCTACCCGGTGACAGATGGGGAAGGAGGCAGTGGCGAGGTGTTCAGCACAAACGCTGCCGCCGTGGAGTACCTACACCTGGGGGACAACGCGAGAGTGATGCTCGGTGCATGCAAGACAGAGGAGCAAGCACAGGACGCGCTGGACACTTATGGGGCCAGAAGAAACCCTCCAGTGCGCACATCCAAGACTCTCAGGACGTCGAGGACAGTCAGGGGGGATGAGGCAGGGCCATCTGGCTCCACACCGCCACCATCCTCAGCCACGCTTCGTTTACGGCATCAAACCTGGCCCAACGGCGTCTTCGACCCTGCCATGTTAGAGTACCACGCTGCAGTGTTCCAGGGCACCTACGAGCCAGAGTCGCCCACTCGCAGCGAGAACACAGCTGGGGAAGCCAACTGGCTGGATCTGGGAGGGATCTCGGAGTTCATGGCGCTGCATGGACAGACGGTCTTCCTCATCCAGTACCGTTGCTTCATGGGCGAGATCGAGTTCCAGCTTGGGAAGCCCTTCGCGGAGCGAGGAAAGGGGGTGCACACGCAGCGACTCAGCAGCCAGACCCTGCACCAGTACGCCTCCTCCGCCGGAGTGGGACAAAGGGGAGAGTTTCTGCCTCTGGGTGGGCAGTCGAAAGGCTGCACGGGAGGACTCCTCGGCACCTTGCAGAAACATATGGAGCATCTGGTTGATCGCACTCAGCTCTTGGAGATCGCCAGAGGCCATTTGAGCGATGGCCCGCGGCAGGGCACCCTACGGGTTTTCAAGACCCGTGCCAACGCCCGGTCCAAGGCCGTGTATTACCTCTTCGAGGACAATCGCTACTACCGTGAGCGGGGACCCAGCAACATGGCGTTCACCTTGGAGTACCTCTCCTCAGGAACGCGCAAGTTCGACTGCTGCAGCTGGGAGACCTGGAACAAGGTGGCAGTGATGCACCGAGAACCATTGTCTGCGTTCACGTCCTCGGTGGGCCCGGCGTTGCTAGCTGAGGCACGTCGGGCGGAGGTGCAGGTGCGTCTTCGAAACGACTTCATGAGATGCCTGGACCCAATCGAGGGAGAGGATGCAGGAAGTGAGGAGGGAAATGGCAGCATCTCAGGATACTCTTCCGACCTCGCGGCTGTTGAGGGTGTGAGCACTCACACGGGTCGCACCAGAACACCATCGCCGCAGACAGAGGATGAAGACAGCGTGGAGGTCATCAGTGAAAGACTTGTTGGACTGTCTGCCAGTTTGGCGCAAGGGCAGGCCGAGGTCGCAGCAAACCACCTCACCATGGCGGCTCTCTCCGAATCGATACGGGCACGTCAGGATATCATCAGAGAATATGAAGAACGACCTCGTGCTGCCCGCGCAACTGCGAGTATGAGCACGCTTGGGCCAGACTGCCCGGGGCTTGATGGTCGTGATGGCGCGCGAGCCACGCCCACGCCGGCACCCTACTCTGGCCGAGTTCTCGGCGGGATATCGACCATGGGCTTGGAGTGCAACATGGCACAGAGACCTGAGCACCAGTCAATCAACGACATTCTGAGATCCCCGGCACATTCCGTCTGCACGCAGCAGACTGAAGCCGTGCCTCCAGCTGCACAAGAGCAGGACTCCGTTTCGTACGTGCCATCAACCCCGAGCTCTACAGCACCCAGCAGCCCGGAGCGTTCCAGTGGCTTCGTTGCGCATGTCGACACTCGACCTTCAGGCCATCCTGCAGCGCGCCCGCAGAGTCCAACTGAGAGTGCCGTACAGCAGCGTTCACCACGAGCTGGTCAGCGCAGGAGGAGATCTCCGAGCCCCAGGGAAGGCGCTCATCGTCAGGACGCGGCTCGCGGTCGACATGCCGGCATTGGCGCGTCGCGTGCTCCTCAGAGACGCCAAAGTTATGATGAAATCTGGGAGGAGAGGAGAAGGGAGAGCGCACTGGGGCCTTTTCAAGGGGGCACCGGGCCGGCTGCAGCCCGGCGCGCCCGTCACTGAGAAGCAGCCCCGGCGAAAAGCCGGGCACGCAGCCCGCCAATGATAGGCGGGCGAAGCGCACTCAGGTGTGCTTCCTGCTCGTGGGGGTGTTCGTGCGCTTGCATTGGCCGCAGCTGCCTCATTTTGCAGTAATGGCAGTATGGATGGCTATGGAGGTATTCAGATTTCTTGGTGAGGTCGTCGCCTGCTGGGCATTCCACGCTGAAGTGCCCCGCAGAGCCATGGCACGCGCATTGTGGGCCATGCGCGCAACACCACTCGAGCCATGGGCACATCAACAGGCGCCTCTGCAAGTGCTGTTGGAACTGGCCAGGCACCTACTGCTGTTGACCAAGGGTGCTCTTGAGGTAGCTGGGCTCCACCACGCCCGGCGTGGGCTGTGGTACGTGCCATTGATACGGTTCTGCCTCGCCATGCTCGCCATGCACTTCACGCACATGGTCGGCACTCTGGGGTGCGTCTTGACAGTTGGCGCCCACATTGTCCACCATGGGTTGCCATGCTCCGGCTTGGTTCACAATGGTGGCACATTCGCCACGCTGGAGACTCAGGTGGGTCGCGCGCTGGCGGTCGCCCAGCGGATCTTGGCCGCAGGGCAGGGTAGATATCTTCCGCGGAGGTGACTCGGCCCGCATTGGGAATTTACTTCGGCCACATTTCGGCCCGTCTCGGCCCGAACCCAAAATTGCCCGCCGCAGGCGCAAAATTTTAATTTTAAGTATGACAATTTGTCAAAAATCGATAAAATTTTGGAAATTTATCGATTTTCCCCTCAATGCGACTCGGCCCATCCGCAACTTTTCCTTCGGCCCGCCTTCGGCCCGGGCCTCCGTGACACGGCCCCGGGCCGGCCAATCCCAGGAAGATATCTTCCCTGCCGCAGGGCCGGCTACGCTGGCCGCTGTTCCGCGGCGCATGCAGAAGCCGCGCTTTGCCGCCCGACTGCAGCGCCTGCAGTTCACGGCCGCTTGCTACCGAGTGGCGCACTGTGTCTATGTGATATCGGTCTTGGCGCTGGTGGTCTACGTGTCTGCGGGAGGAGGCCTGGGCCGTATGCAAGGGGGGTGGAAGATGTTGACTTGCATACTGACCCTTCACCCTCCAGTTAAACCAGTGGGTACCAGCAGAATTTTGAAACTTTTGCTGCTGCTAGCGGTGGCTGCTTGGGTGGCCGCTGTGGCCCCTGGGGAGTTTCAGGGCGTGCTGACGATGGGATCGTGCTCGGGCTCGCCGACCAGATCTGCCAGGACCGCCTGGGAAGACCAGAGGTCTTCGCGCCAATGGGACACCGGATGGGAGGCTATGGTGGCAGAGCAGGACGAGGTGCTTCCGCACACGGTGCTGGACACGTTACAGCCAGGGGGCACGACCAGGGTCACCAAGGACGAGGCCGCGTGGCTGGACACCGAGCTCAATGCCACCTTTGGAGGACATCCCGAGTTCACCGAGGAGAATTGGGAAGAGATGCGCAACGTGGTAAAGAGGTGCAGCTACTGCTTCGCCAACAAGCCGCAGGACATCAAAGGCTACCATGGGGGCGCGGCACATGCGACCTTCGCCATCCCTTTCAAGGACGAGACCAAGGTAGCTTACCAACGACCGAGGAAATACAGCCCGGGAGAGCAGGAGATCATCGACCTGCACTGCAAGGAACTGCTGGAATATGGCTTCATCGAGCCGGCTTCGCAGCACTGCAGACACGCCAGCAACGTGGTGGTCGCGGGGAAGAAGGATCACGACACTGGACAGTGGACCTCGACGAGATTCTGCGTCGACCTCCGGAATACGAACCGGTTGTCGCTGAAGGATAACACGTTACCACATCGTCCAGAAGAGCTCTACCAGCGCGTGGCCAAGGCCAAGTTCAAGACTACCCTGGACGCGACCAAGGCGTTCCACCAGATTCCCATGACCACTGAGGAGGACAGGGACAAGACAGCGTTCTGGTGGGGCAACCAGCTCTATCGCTACACATCCATGCCGTTTGGAGCAGCTGGAGCAACCGCAGCCTTCATCAGGATCATGGACTACGAGCTACGCCACCTGCAACACTGCACGGTGGCGTACGTCGATGACGTGTGCATATACTCAGACACCGCTGAGCAGCACATCAAGGATGTGGAAGCCGTGCTTCGCACTTTGGGGGATGCAGGGATACGTCTGCATTCGGGCAAGTCGACCTTCGGGTCAGCCACGGTGGACTTCTTGGGCTACCGCATCGGCTATAACACCATTGGCGCGCAGGACATCAAGTGCAAGGCCATCCAAGAGCTGCCCAAGCCCGAGGATAAAACTGGAGTACGCTCCATCCTTGGACTCATGAACTATTACAAAGGTCTGGTGGGGGAACCCATGGGACCCAACTACTCAGAGATGGCACGACCATTGAACGACTTGCTCAGAAAGGAAGTGTTGGATGTCAAGGAAGCTTGGGGGAAGGATCAGGACCAGGCATTGCAAGCATTGAAGGATGCCCTATGTTCGGGGAGATGTTTGAAGCCCATTGATTACAGCAAGCCCATCTTCCTCTACACAGACTGGAGCAACCATGGCATTGGCGCAGTGCTGGGGCAGAAGGACGAGAATGGCGTAGAGCACATCTGTGTGGTCATCAGCCGCTCGCTGTCGAAGACCGAGAGACAGTACGCGAGCTTCCAGGGTGAGATGCTGGCAGTGGTGTGGGCCATCCGCACATTACGACAGTACCTGCACGGGATCCACTTCACGCTGATCACCGACCATTCGCCGCTCACAACACTCATGGAGAAGGGGGATCTACAAGGTCAACACCTACGCTGGGCCATCAGCCTCCAGGAGTTTGAGTTCACGGTCCAGTACCGACCAGGTCCGAAGAATGAGAACGCGGATGTGCCATCCAGGTACCCATTGCCCAGCACCGCAGACGAGACTGGTGCCCGTTTGGGTCGTGAAGGGGACCGAGCCAGGGAAGCGGGGCGTGCCGAGAGGCCAACGCGCTGTTTCACAGACATCATTTGCTTGGAAGTGACCAGGGAGCCACCACTTGGTCCCGAAGTAAGCCCAGAAGCCCAGGTGGCCAACTACTGCGAGAACATGGTCAGGGAGCAGCTGGGGACCAGCGCAGTCCATCGACTGTTTGATGTGCACTACCAAGAAGAGCTGGAGTGTAACAAGGGGGTCATGTTTGACACTGACCACCCGGAAGTGGCCAGGTGCTCGGGCAGGTTGACTCGAGTCGCCTGGGATGCCCTCAGCCAGGTCCGGCCGATCAGGGGTATGCATTCCGGAGGCTCACCAGCGATATACGGCGACGAGACCATGGAGGGTGGTAAGCTCAAAGTGCCGAAGAAGATCGACACGAGAGTGATTGACAAGAGCTTCTTCCGGGAAGCCAGAGAAGAGGGCGTGGTCTGCTATGAGCCGTGTGGGGGCCTGTGTGCTGGACTAGAGATGCTCTTGCGCTGCGGAGTTAAGGTTAACAAGTACCTCTACCAGGACATCTCGAAGTCCAGCCAGACGGTAGCCAGGGCCAGGTGCATGGCGCTCAGTCGCCGTCATCCTGACTTGTTCCGTGCCGAGGCAGCCCACTTGGAGCAACTGCCCAGCAACATCGAAGACACCAGCCTCATTGACCTTGTACATGCAGGGGCATTGAGTGGAGAGCAGTGGGTCATGGTGTGTGGATATCCATGCCAGGACCTGTCACCAGCTGGCAAGCTGGCTGGTCTGGAGGGCAGGCACAGCAGACTGTTCTACCAGGCAGTGCGAGTCCTCTCCACGCTGCAACAGCTGCAGCCTCAGAGACCGCCAGCATATGTGCTAGAAAACGTTTCTCCGCTGTCACACAGGGAGAACTCGAAGATCAGGAAGGAGGTGTTTCCCATCATCAACAGCGTGGTGGGCCAGCCGGTGTCCTTTGACGCGGCGCGCGCGGGATCATACGCGCATCGTCTACGAGCATATTGGAGCAATCTGTTCCAAAATCAGCAGTTCAATCTGGTGATGGAGCGGGTGGACAGACCACCAGACAGATACGTGCGCGATATTCTGCAGCGAGGCTGGAAGCCGCGCAGGGTCGTCACAGGAGACAGGAAGCCTCACTACACCGCCAACGTTGTAGGGGAGCCTATGAGAGTATTGCCAACCATCTTGGCGACGCAAAACTCTCGTGCTTTTCGCGCGCCTCGCGCAGGCACAGTGGTGAGGAAGGGAGATGATGATGAAGTGGGGGAGACCAGAGAGGTCAACCTGGACGAGAAGGCAGTTGCCATGGGGTACAGCGCAGGTGAGCTGCGCGCGGCACATGGCATGAAAGACGAAGAATTGGCAGGAGTGCTTGGCCTTGCTATGGACCGAAGAGCAATGGAGCTATTGTATGCGATTGCCGAGGTCAGCACGACCAAACTGCCGAAGAGTGAGGAGAGTGAGGAGGAGGAACATGGCACGCTAGTTGCCATCCCTATCGCGAAATCCACCAAGGTGGCTGCCACCTCCGAGGGCACGGCTGAGCCGGTGCGAGCCCAACTAGCAGAGTGGATCACCAGTTCCAGCGGCTACACCCAGCAAGTCGCGCGACGCCTCAGCCATCAGGACTGGGAAGAACGACTGCAACGCATGTGCAGCCAAGGACAGAAAGGTACGCAGGGGCTAGGCACCGCCGACGCTGTTCCACGCCGCAGACAGTGGAAGATGGCCTCCATGAAGCTCGCGGGCTACGAGGCACGTCACCGGCAGGCCTTTTCAAGACCTGGAGGCAAGCCAGCAGAGACGAGCTCAGCCCCAGAGTGGGCACCAGTGACAAAGGAGAAAGAGATGAGGCTGCCTAAGCTGCCCGACACTACGAGAATGGTTGCCATGCTAGCCAGCGTAACCAACCAGGAGTCATTCCGAGAAAGATACCCCGATATACACGAGGATGAGCTATGCCTCGCGTGGGTCAAGACAGGAGGAAGAGTGGAGGTGCCCAAGGAGGAATATCACAGGGTAAGGAAGAGAGCAGCGCGTCACCGTTGGGACGAGCTCATGGGCGAGTTATACATGGTCACCGTCAGTGGTAAGGAGCTGCTGGTGCCCAAGCCCTGTGACAGGATTCAGTTGGTGCGTGAGTACCATGAGAGGACTGGCCATTGGGGCATCAGGCGGACATTGAACCTGTTGTGGCAACGCCATTACTGGGCAGGCATGAAACAGGATGTGCAAGCAGTGGTCACTCAGTGCCAGACTTGCCAGAGGGTGAAGACGCACTATGCACGGGAGGAGGCGAATCTCACGCCGCTGGAAATCAAGTCCTTCATGTATCGCTGGTCCCTGGATTTAGCGTGGCCTACGAAACGCACCACGAAGGCTGGGAACCAACGCGTCTTGGTCATGATTGAGCACTACACGCGATTCGTTGTGTGTGTTCCAATCCCCGATAAGGAGGCCGCCACCATCGCCAGCGCATTTCGCTATCATGTCCTATCCGTGTTTGGGGCGCCTGCAGAATGTTTGGTGGATGGGGGCACAGAGTTTGAAGGTGAGTTCTCTGCTCTATGCGAGCAGTGTCTCATTGACCGAAGAGTGACTTCACCGAGTTCCCCAGAGAGCAATGGCTTAACTGAACGGGTGGTACGCACCCTCAAGTTTTGCTTCAAGAAGATGGCCCTCGACAAGGGCCTGGACTTCGAGTGGGATGAGATGCTCTGGTCACTCGTACTCAGCTACAACGCAGCTAGGCAGCAGTCCACTGGAGTGGCGCCATTCACCTTGCTGTTCGCTCAGGAAGCCACGGTGCCACCGGATCTTCGTGCTCGACCCGAGTTGGACTTTGGGAAGCAGGAGGAGAAGACACTGGCTGATGATCTGTTACAGCGAGCCGCCATCGTGAAGAGGCTCATGGTACATGCAGGGTGCAACCTGGAGATCGCTCAGCACCGCGACACTTTACGATACGAGCACAGGAGGAGTGGCAGTTACGAGCCGAAGCCGCACCAGTTCAAGGCAGGCGATTTCGTATATATACGACAACAACCGCGCTCTGGCATGGAGGTAGCCACCAAGCCAGCCATCCTGAAGATAGTCAAGGTGCAAAGAGATGGAGTGGTAGTGTTGGAGGACAGCACGAAGCTGCGGGAGAAGAGCACAGTGCAAAATATTGCACCATGTCACCTACAAGTGAAAGACCAGTACGACTGCAGTGCAGCCATTCCCAGCAAGCATCTCGCGTGTGAGGCGTGCATGCGGACAGATGGGGAGGCAGCCATGTTGCTGTGTGACACCTGTAACCGTGGTTATCACACGTGGTGTCTGAATCCAGCGCTGGATGGAGTACCTGAAGGGGATTGGCAATGTCCCAAGTGCTTAGGTGGGACTGTGGTGGCAGCTGCCGCCGAGGTGAGCGCGTCAATCGTTGACAAGATGGCGGCCATGGAGCTGCAGCTGAGAGAGAAGCTGGGATCAGATGTGGTATTGTTGCCTGCAGACGTGGGTCCGCATCGTGCGGTGAGGCCGGGACGTGAAGACCCATGGCAGGCGCTGACCTCGCGGCAGATGCTCAGAAAAGAAGGGAGCATGGGGGATCTTCCTGACAGAGTGGCCTGGGGAAACCAGGGGGAGCTCAGCAGAGTGATCACAGAAGTGATGCCAGGATTCTGGCATGAGGGCCATCGCACCATCTTGAGCAGGAAGTGTGCAGAGCAGCACGCTCGCGCGAGAAGTCTCCGCAAGACGTCCACGGTGCAGGCCATGAGCCCCGAGGAAGTGCAGAAGAGAGGAGATGTGACGCAACTGAGCAGAGCTCAGGTGAAGATTGCCAGTCAACTGGATTGGGGCTTAGAGTTGGTGATGACAGTTCCTCAGGAGGTCAGACGTTTGGCGCACGAGGTGACTTGGGAGAAGATCACACAGGTATGGGATCCTTGGGCTGGCACAGGTGTCATTGGCAAGGTTATGTCGCTGGAATGGCCTCACCTGAAGGTTATGAACAATGATTGGAATCCGCAGTTGAAGTGGCACGAAGCCCTTAATGCTTTACAACCGGGCAATTATCGAGCCTGGAAGGAGAAGTATGGGGTGTGTGACGCGGTGGTGACTTCACCCTGGTTCGCAGTGCTGGATATTGCGTTGCCATTGGCAGTACTGGCCAGCCGAGTGGTGGCTTGTATTCATGTGGCATCGCACTACATGACAGATATGACAGAAAGCAGGGCACAATACTTTCGTAAGCTGTGTCACGCTGGACGCTTACATGTGATTGGGCATTTGGAGCATGGACCTATTGGCAGAAGATGCATGTGGGTCATGGTGTTTCGCAACCCTTTGACAAGAGCCAGGATGTTGCGAGGAGGAGAAGCTTCTGGAGTGGGTATGTTTACCTTCAGCATGGGCAAGTTCGCAATGGATGGCGTTACGACAGAAGATGCTGAGCAAGCTCTTGTCTAATGTCTGTGCTACCAGTGGCAGCTACAGATGGGGGATGTTGAGAAAAAGAGCTTGCACAAGTTGTGAGAAAAGATAAAGAGATATCAAAAATTTTGAGATTTTGTATAGTTACAGTAGCAAGATAACTGTGCAGTCATATAAGGAAACATATGCAAAGTCGAGCTAGTGTTGTGGAGGCACTGACAATAAGTAAGACTGTCTAGTAGTAGGGCTAGAGGGTTGTGCTTTGTGTGGACGCTTCGTGCATAAGTTCGCGACAGCTGTCACAAACCACGGCTTATTGTGTACCTCAGCCGGGTTGTGACACTTGCTGTAGCAGTCTCTGTGACGAACGTATGACACGCGCAGTACGATACGCGCGAGGAGTTATGACAGTGACGAGATACGGAAATACGGATGGGTGTTACACTTGTTTGGAGATAGCGAGAATATGTAGGGCGGCGTAGCAGGGTGAGCCAGACGCTCATTTTTGTTTTGCCTTCGTAACAGTGATTCCGAAAATAGCCAGGACTCGCTTAAGACCGCGAAAACAGCAGTGTTATGAGATAATTCGTAAGATACAGTATTCTTCTGCTTGTAAAGATATACATTTGTGGACTTGTCCTTGTGCGACTGCGTCAGAACTGTAATTAACAGTCTTTTTCATGTTGAGAAAAAGAGCTTGCACAAGTTGTGAGAAAAGATAAAGAGATATCAAAAATTTTGAGATTTTGTATAGTTACAGTAGCAAGATAACTGTGCAGTCATATAAGGAAACATATGCAAAGTCGAGCTAGTGTTGTGGAGGCACTGACAATAAGTAAGACTGTCTAGTAGTAGGGCTAGAGGGTTGTGCTTTGTGTGGACGCTTCGTGCATAAGTTCGCGACATGCCGCATGTGAACCTCCATAGTAGCTTCAGGAGGGGAGGAAGGGTTGGGTGCAATATATATATATGTGTGTGTGTGTGTATATAAGGCCGAGAATCGTTCGTTAAATCGTCGATCATCGTTCGCAAAGGCGTCGACGGCAAGCGCAAATATCTATCCGTAACGTAAACCTCGGATACCTTGAAACGTCACTCTGAAATACGATACGCAATTCATGGATACCTTGAAACGTCACTCTGAAATACGATACGCAATTCATGGGGGCTACATCCTGAGAACTGTAAGGCTAAATGCCTAAGGTGAGGGTTTAAAGTGGACTCAGTTCCCCCCAATATCCTAAAACACCCTGAGAGACGCCTCATCGGTGTTAGAAGGCAGGACCCAGCAACAACAACAAAGGCATCAAAGACATATACAAAGGTATGCACCCTATGTTGCGAGGTCACAACTCTTTTAAGAGGGGAGATCTGTCAGGGTTATGACCGATGACATATGTGTCATACATGTCATACATGTCATACATGTCATACCATGTCATGTCATGTCATGTCGTGTCGTGTCATATATTATAATGACAGACAGTCGTCAGTACGGTCGACTGTGACATGAACAGTCATACTATCTGTCATCCACTCACCTTGAGTGACACCTGTCATCGAGAGGCCAGGTATTGGCATCGAGATGGCAAAGCAAGATTAGTCTTGAAGAACCGAAGTGTTCTGAGAAGACTCATCTTCGCTTCAAGCATGAATTGAACAAGCATGCGGGTATCACATGGCTTATTCGATCAGCCGATACTGATTGTTCACCCAATGCCTCGGGTTCACAACCCAATTGTGGTAGCACCTGAGAGGTGCGGGGCATTGGCGTAAATGAGGTAGCATTGAGCTACAGCAGCACTTCTGGAGAAGCGACTGCACTCATATCCACACTTACGCTGCGCGAGCTGTTATCGTTCAATAATAGCCGTGCTATCATATCGCTTACTTAGCGATTCCTATCACGGTGCAACAACCAAAGTCTGAAAGAGTGATGCCGAAAACCTTTTCGGCCGCCACTACATCATGCTCTGCTCCGCTCCCGCTAACTCAGATAACCGAAGTTGTCAGTCGTTGATACGTCCCAGCCTACGGCAGGGACTCCTCACCGTCAGATAACTCTCGGTTATCTGATGCTGAAATCTGTATAGGCAGCCCTGACCGGGAGTCCCGGTGCAGGCCCCTATGACAGATTCCTAGGTAGCCAACACTGGACTGTGACTGACCGGTAAGCCCGTGCTGTGACACATCAAGGTGTCACAGGTAGCTAGGACCGAGACCGTTCCGACTCCGTGACCGTTCCGGGTATATCTAGCTTAGGGTTTATTTCTTATGAGGGTTTATCTATATTGGTTCACTGACTGTCTGAGATCTTGAACCGGGATATTCCAGTAGGTCGTGGACCCATTCCACGCTATTTTTCCATATATTATATATAGATTGTAATATTAGATATGCATATATGACATATATATATTATCTATATATTATTTATATATTATCTAGATTTAGATATGTATATATGATATATATTATTAATATATATATCATCTAGATTGTAATATTAGATTGTAATATTACAATATGATATTGCAATATTAGATTGTAATATTGCAATAATATTACAATCTAATAATATTGCTGCTGTAGTAATAATAATGTTGCTGAGCAATATTACAATATTGTAAAACGTACCACATGTCCTGATTTTTCACGGGGAACTTCGTCGTGAAGTTAGAATTCACGTCCGGTCAACCGTCGTTCCGGAAAACGCACCTCTGCAACAACTGTGACCAAAGGCATGGCCTACCCAAGGGAATACGCAACTTTCGGGGAAAATGTCCGATGAACGCAAATGAAGACTCAAT
>LGRX02006153.1:0-21685 GCA_001247695.2 Cymbomonas tetramitiformis
ATATATACAACATATTGAATTTGCATATTCAATACGTATGCAATAGGTCCGCAGTATGTATCCAACATACATATTCAATAGGTCCGCAATATATATACAACATATTGAATTTACATGTTCAATACGTATGCAGTAGGTCCGCAGTGTGTATCCAACATATTGAATGTTGACTTACAATATGTATACAATATGTGGGCAATATGTCTGCGACATGCCTTCATAGTGTTTGCGACATGCATGGTGCATGTCTCCAACCCTATACTACACATATGTTGAACGGGCATATTGAAATAACTCTCTGCATCAGAACTTCAATATGTCTCCAATACATGAGGGCTCATTCTAATACTATGTTGAACACATGTTGGAGCGCTTGCAGGCATATTGCACACATATTGTAACATTTTGTAATGTATTGAACATGTATTGTCAATACGCGTGCAATATGCCTGCAATATGTGTTCAATACGATGTATTGCACGCGTCCAGAAACGTAGGGGACATTCAATATGAAAGTGGTCGACACTCAGGCTTGACATTTGAAAGAGTGAATAAAAAAACTATAAATGAGATTAGACACTTACAAAGTGCCGGGTACAATATTACCTTCATATGGGAAAGTGATTGGGATAAGCAAGTGGCGAAACTCAAACAGACGGACAGAGGAAATATATTTCTAGTCTAACGGCAAAAGCATCTTTCACCACTTGTATATCGAGATGCTTACCACGGGGTCGGGTTCAGATCGTACGAACATACTTTTCACCGTCTACCGATGTGCACATAAGAAAGATATATGTCAATTCAGAGTACCCTTATGTTATGAAATATAAATTGTTTCCCGAGGGTCATCCAAAGATTATCAGAAAGTTTACAAGCACCGATATCAACAACTTCTTTGGCATTGTTAAATGCAAGATACGACCACCCAAGGACATACTCATTGGTGTGTTGCCGTATAGAGACCCAAAAATTGATAAGTTGGCATTTCCAAAGTACCCGATGATCGGCACATGGATTACTCCGGAAGTCAACGAAGCCATCAATATGGGATACGTTATCGAAGAGATCTACGAAGTGGCACATTGGGAAAGCACGTCTCGCAATATCTTTAAGGGTTACATTGACACATTCATGAAATTGAAGGCAGAATCAAGTGGCATTGATGTATATGACGAAAGCGGGGAACTCAAAGAACCAACCGATGAAGAATTAGAGCATCGAGTTCAACAATTTCAAGAACACGAACAAGTGACTCTCGATAAGTCCAACATCAAAGACAATCCAGGCATGTATAAAGTCAGCAAGATGATGCTTGTCGCTTTAGGGGGGAAACTCGGTGAACGACAAAACAAACCAAGGACGAAGGTTATTGATAAACCCGGAGAATTTTACAACACGATTAGTAACAAACGGTATGATTGCAAGTATGAGTTTGTAGGAAATGAAGGAGAGGAAATGGTATTAATGAACTTTACGGAGAATTCAAATGTATACAACGATACAAGATTTTCGACAAATGAAGCACTTGCTGCATTCATTACGGGATATGGGCGACTAAAGTTGTACTCTTTGTTAAAGGCGGTGGGCTTTGAAAATGTGTTATATATGGATACTGACTCCGTTACTTACAAAGAAACGCCCGAAAACTATTATGTATATCATGGCGACAAGATCATGGGACCATGGTTTGGAATGTGTAAATGTGAATTGAAAAACTGGAAGTAAAGCATGGAAAATGTATAGAATTTGTAGCGACCAATGACAAGTCGTATAGTATAAAATTCGAAGATGGATACACATCTAGTACATTGAGTGGCTTTCCTATCAACCCTGAAAGGCGGCAAAATATCAATCATGATGTAATGAGAGATATGGTGATCGGAACAAACACACGGCCAGTGTCCATCAAAGAAAGGGTCATAAGGGATCAAAGCAAGTCACTAGGCTTAGAAACTAGAATTCAGTCCAAAACATTTAGCTACACGCCTTATGATAAAGGAGAACAAATCGATGATTATGTTATTGTACCTTTAGGATAAAAGATACGACAATTGTATAGATGAGCAGTACTACAAAACCCATTTCTGAAAGTAGATTGCAAGAGCTGTATCTTGACCCGTCTTTTGGTTTAAGTAGTGCTTCTGCGTTTACAAAGAAGTTAAAATCACAAGGTTACAAGGTTGCGGAATCTCAAGTCAAGAATGCCATTTCCAAAACAGAAACATCTCAAATATTATCACAACCTAAAAGGGTATCTCGTAAGGATTACTTCCCAATATATGGACCAGCGGACAAGGTTTCTATACAAGCCGATCTCGCCTTTTTACCTCGTAAAAAGTCAGCTAATAGAAATGTTGCCGTTATTCTATCGGCCATTAACATCAACAATAATAAAGGTTATGCAATTCCTCTCAAATCCAAGACCGTTCGAGATAAAAACAACAAAAGATCAGAGGACGTTGAGGGTATCGTCCCTGCTATGAGACGATTAATAAAAGAAACCAAAATGGACACTCTTACAACTGATTTGGAAAGCGAGTTTACAAACAAACCAGTTCAAGCTTTGTTAAAAGAGAAAGGTATTAAACATTATACATCTCAGGCTGAAGACCATAGTCGTCAAGGGAAGATTGAACGCTTCAACCGCACATTGAAAAGTAAGCTTGAAAGAGTATTTGCATCTACAGGTAAAAGCAATTGGGTCAATTATCTCGATAACATTGTTGATAATTATAATGAAACTACAAATCAAGGGAATATTAACGATACTCCACCTAATGATATGACCGAAGCTACCATCCTTCGAAATGTATTATTGAAGAGAAATAAGACTGCCAAACTCTTGCAGAAGTTGGACATAAAACCAGGCGATCGAGTGAGATTACGTGTGACCAAGAAGACATTTGACAAAGAGAGTCAAACATGGTCTACACAGGTGTACAAGGTCAGAAGTAGAAAGGGATTGGCTTTCGTGATAGAGGACGGTGACGGTGAAACCTTAAGCCGACAATATAAGCCGCGAGAACTGAAAGAAGTACAAGGACCTGTCTCCAAACCATCCAAAGAGACCCGCAGTACAAAAACTGATAGTGAAAGCAAGCAATCGACAAAGGTTCAGCGTGCGTTGAAGAAGGAGGGTATAGAAGGTAATACCGATTCCAAGACATCTAGGAACTATGATAATTATGAAGTTAATGTGTTCATTAGCGATAAGAAATCACCAAACTATCAAAAGACTTTGAAAGGATACCTTAAGCTCAATCGGTCTAGGAAAAGTAAGCGTAAGTATCAATTGATATTCTATGATAAGTCGGAAGAGAATGAGTTTGTCGATATCCCAGACCCAGAGATTAAACTGTTGAAAAAAAGAAAATCGTAATGTATACAAATGACCAAATCATACTGTGGTTTTAAAGAACGGCCACCGAAAGGAAGAGCGTTTGGTAATCGTAAAGCTTGCAAACGGACGGGACAACTTCGTCGATTTGGCCGTATAGCCATTGTCGCCCCCAATAATCATACACCAGGTAATCATGCAATCGGACCAAGTAATAGTAGATAACGGGCAACATTCTTTGAATGTTGCTGTTTTTTTCTGTTTTACTTTAATGAGAACAATATTGACCGATGAGGTCGGAAGACGTAATTGTATGAAAATGATGGGAGTTGCCAATGGCTCAAGTTCCGACACTCTGTTCCGAGGATATGGTAAACTTGCTAAAAGCAACTACGTGATAACGATGCCTTCACAAAACAGTGCGGTATTCTACAATAGTTTGAGAGATTCAATCATAAGAACGGAGCCATTAGTGAGAGACATTCAGGACTATAGCAGTGGTATTGATACAACCAGGCCTAATTCTATGATGACATTGATCCCGATGATTGATCCTATACAAGAGGATCTCAATAATCAAACTTTGCAGCGTCTTGCCAAAGACGCTGAAGACCGAGACGCCATGGTCGCAGCAGCATCCAAAGATTTATTACCAGGCACTCCTGAAGCTGGACCGTCAAGGGTTACTGGAAAGGATAGAAATATGAAACTCGCAGTCCAGGAATCGTTGCAATTACACGAAATGCAAGATCCAAAAGTTTTTGGGGGTCTCGCTTCAGAAGGTGTCAGGACCCGAGCCCAATCAACACAAAGTCCCTTTAGAAAAGTAGTTAATTTTGTTATTGGAGAAGACGTTTCATCCCCATACAAACAAAAGGAAAAAGATACTTAATAGTAATGCAAGTTCCTTGTAATCAAAGCTATCAGTCCAATATTTACTGTCGCCCAACATACTTGTCTTTCAGTGCTGCCAAATTCTTTAAAGAGCCCGAAAAAAACGATACTTTATATAAGGATAAACGACAAGATGTTTCAACTGTCCCTTTTAAAACAAATATCGTCAACAACGCCTGGAAACACGGGCCAATGATTAACACCCTTTTTCGTGAAAGTGCCAACTTACAACCTTCTGAAATTGAACAACAATTTGCACCAGAACTCCGAGAGAAAGCTTTGCATGTTCAAACCTCTGCATACTTGGGTTCAAGGGAATATCAACCCGATTTGTATTATCCAGGGACGTTTCAGGACCAGACCATATCTAATGCACAACGATTTGTCAACAACGAGATTCCAAACAATAACTTTGCATTAGATCGGGAGCTATCAAATTATGATGCCGCCGTTCTTGTCAATCCCGATACCAATAAAGTTCATGTTAGTTTCCACGGAGCTTCCAGCAACCCCATGTACAGAAATGAGGATGTTACTGATATCAAGTCAGTACTTCGTGGCCAAGAGTCATCCCGACCTTCGTTTCAACGTGCTGAAGACGTAATTAATAAAGTAAGACAGAAATATCACAAACACAACATAGAACCAATGGGATTTTCATTAGGCGGTGCGAAAGCTGTTCACGTTGCTGATAAGTTCAAATTAAAGAGCACTACATTCAATCCTTTTTTATCTCCATTATCCCATCAAGTTGGTGGTGGACGCCATGACATTCATAGAACCGTCACAGATTCTACAACGGCCGGTGCTCTTTACAAACCTGCAAACTCACAAAGAAATATATTTCATTACTTTCCTGAGAAAAGACAATCAACGTTATCATCGTATGTGCCTGATCAACATAGCTTGTCGCAGTTCTTTCAATATCCAACTAACAATAAAGTAAATAAACTAAATCTTATGAAATCTATAGGGAATGTATTGATCACTGGTTTAGATGTCGTGCAAGGTGCTCTTGCGGCAGACCATGGTCTTCGTATGGCAAGAAGAAACATAGAACCGTCAACTTTTTCAAACGCGGTAAGTGAAGATCTAAATCCTTATGGCATTTTTGGAATTAATATAGACCCAGATTATCAATTGACGTACGATACGGCTCCGCCTGAAGCCAGATTTCTCGCCGATACTGTCAGTGGTAGAGATTCCGATAGAATGACGAGTTTTGAACGTCGGTATGAATAGTAGTCTATGGTTTATGGTCTATAGTTTTACCAAAGAGCTTTTACAAAAATCCACATAAAGACCATTTATCTATAGGGTAGAACAATCGAGACAAAGGACACTATGGTTTATACTTTCTATCATTTGCCTTTGGACATTAAAGAGAAGATCTACAATATGGTGCATACAATGGAATTTCAAGAACATAAAGAACACTTCGAAGACGTGTTATTGGAATTGAAAGAAGAAAACCTCAAAAAAGCATTAGACACATATACCAAAAAAGTGAAACATGAGCTTAATTTTGAGTTGGAAGGAAGATTTGTGGTTGACAAATGGTGTTCCGCTTACAAGTATCACATGATGGAGGTTTTCCAATATGGACGAGCAACACTTCAAAAGGAAAAAAAGGTTATCGAGGAATAGATAAGTGCAAAATGGGGAATAGAAATTTCGATCTGTTTTTGGGGAATAGATTATATGTCACATGTAACCATGCTTAATTCAATCGAGCGCCAAAAAAAATTACAAGCAGTTTGACTAGCACACTCCCCAACACTTCACAGCCATGGAGGACCAGGAGGAGGAAAATTTGCAGTTCACTAGCCCCGGGAAGGATGGACGAGAAGTTTATGAGGATTCCGATCCCGAGAATGAAATTGATGAACTCCCTACGCGCAAGCGGACACGGACGCACGAGCGTAAAGAGTGGGTGGCCTTGCTAAGTGCTTCATCTTGGGATAGCTGTATCCAAAAGATTGCAGCGGTGTGTTCTGAAGGCTTCTCCAAGGCGGACAAACCTCACATAGCTAGGAAAACGGGCAATATTACACACAAGTTTAAGTGCTCGTTGTACAAGTCCAGCGGTTGTCAAGCGTTTTTCAAAATCATGCAAACCTCGGACGACTGTTGTGACTTGTTCCAGAGTGGAGAACACGATCACGCGGGATTCTTCAACAAAGGCATGAGCCCTCGAGTAAAAACCTATTTGGACACGCACTTGAAGACGGGCAAGGGGCCAAAGGCGGTGTTCCTAGAAATGAAGGACGACCTCAGCCACCCGACAGTACCGTCTTACAAAACAATCTGCAATTATGCCTACAACAATAAGTATAGAATTTGGGAAACTGAAGATATTAAAACCTACGGTAACTATATGCACGAGTGCGTGACAGCTAACTTGTTCGCCATCCCCATCACGGACCTCGACACCCCCGGGGTGTTGTGCATGTTTGACGGCCAAGTTCTTCTTCAAGACGGAAGCTACGCCGTTGTTCCTGCGTACAAGGATAACTCACGCAACAACTTACCTCCCTTGATTTTCCAAGCAACTTCTTGCTTGGAAATCATGGTAGCTTGGCGGCATGACAAGTGGAGGGAGGACCCAGCCGTTTGTGAACGGCGCCTACAGCAAGAATTTGAAAAACTCTTGGCGTCAGACGGTTGTTCCCACTTCCTGGAGCTCGCGTCCAATCTTTTGGCATGTCACGGGTGGAGTACCAAAAAGTCGCAATTCTACAAGGGCAAGCTAAACCTTCGGGCGCTTTTACGCAACTACCAGCAACTTGTTGAGGACTACCAACTTCAACAAAAACGAAAACGCTGGACCGTGATCTACACCACTTGGGAACTACTTCAAGTTTTGTCCACTATAGCGACCACCGCTCTCGGGACGATACGAAAGTTGCAAGGGGTGCACTCCACGGTTGCGGCCATTTTTTTGTTGCGTTTAATATGATAAATTACCTAAAGTTGTTACGGTAAATTTACAAGACGGGTACGGTATTTTCTCTAAGTATTATCAGATGTGTTCCCAAAGTGACCAAAAACCGTTCGATTCCGAATCTAACGGTATTTTGTCACTTTTGGGAACACATCTGATAATACTTAGAGAAAATACCGTACAAGTATTTTCAGTATAGAGTATTATCTTGAGCCCGAAATTCACGGCCGTGAATTTCTGATTCACGGCCGTGAATCGCGGCTGCACTGCGTTCGGAATATGATGCTGCTGTTGAGAGCAAACTGCGTGATGGATTTTTGGAGATTCCGTATTACAATTATTTTACTTTTTTCGAAGGTGCTAATACTTTGGACAAATCGACAAGGTTCTCTTTGAGTTCACAATGCATTAATAACATATATGCTGTGCAAAGGCCTTCTAATTATAGAGAAAAAAAAACAAAGGACTTATCAAATTGGAAAATGCATGTGGAACGACCTACCTGCCATCATACTTTCAGTTTTCAGCAGGTGGTTTGGGTGCTCTGCAATTCAACATTAATAACCTGTTCGTTCCTAACTATCGAGTCGACCCTCTTGCAGCATTCAATCTTCTTACTATCGGTAAAGCTGACAATTATGGAACGCTATCGGGATGTAAAATTAATTCATATGACGATTGGCTGAACAACCAATTCATTCCCATGGTACGTTTGAATCTCCCGTCGGAAATGAGTATTAGATCGATGACAGGATTGGATTCTCGGGGTTTAAACAGTTCCTTCTACTATCAAACTTCTCGTGCATCACCAGTAGACGATCTACAAAAGGTGGTACTAACAACAAATCAAACAATGATTATTTGCGAAACCACTGCCGTCCGTCGTATCGGTCAAAACCGTGTGATCGAAACGGTATTTTAAAAAGCGGTAATAGTATACAAACATGGCTCAACAACCAGGATTGGTTGGGTACAACATGATAAAAGATGTAGGACCGAACGTGGACAAACAAATTCACACCGCGACGATGTTTCAAATGTCAGGTTTTAGACCGGTTATGATGCAACAGCTACCATGTAAAACAATCAATGATATCACATATCCACCATTTAGGATCAGCAACGTTCATCCTCTGGCTGGATACAAATATTATACTTTAGGGCACAAACAAAAAGTGTCCAAAGAAATGGAAATGTTCCATTTCCCGATGGAGCATCCATTGAATAGTCGATTGTTGCAACCTGTATCTTTGTTTTTTTCATAAGTTAATATATATCAACATGTCTTCATTTGGTAATGAATTAAATGCAACAAAAGTTACGGCAACTACCGTTTTAACTGATAATATGACAATGGGTCGTGGTGGGGTCAATAATGATCCTTCATCAAATAACTATCTGAATCTACTTGGGTCAAAAGTTACAATTGATTTTGATGCAAGTCAAAGTGGTACTCCCGGCGAAGCTATTTTCAACATGGCAGGTTTAACAAGTAAATTTAGAATAATGGGTCTCCCTGTCGTAACAGGAGCGAACAATACACCACCATTTGACGCCGAAGTTCCGGTTAATGGATTGTATGGTTATCGGACTGCAGATACTTTACCTGTCCAAATCTTTATGAAACTTGTCTCAAGACGTCCTCCACCGTAAATTATTAAATCGTTTATAATATATAATGTCAGCTTTTGGTTCCAATTTAATTGTGAAAGAAATTAACGGTAAACCATTTGTAAATGGCACGGGTCCGACTGATACACTCACTTGCGATACGGTGGTGTGTCAAACTATAGGCAGCGTTGAATCGCCGCTTGAGACCATAAACACGGTGCGCCGCACCATTAAATATTTAGACACAAGAACTCATGCGTGTAACATCCCTAAACAAGCCAAAAAGGCAGCCCGCACATTACCGTTTGCCTCGCTCCAACCTAAACACAATGAAGCAGCAACCGCATGGAGATCACGACTTCGAAAGAATTATGAAATATTCAGAATTGCATTCCAAAAAAGTAGAGACGCGGACATCGAACGTCGCAAACTCCGAGAAAAGGAAGCACTGCAGCACCTCTTCTCTACAAACCTTTCAAGATTTCTTGACACAGTCATGGGAAAGATGAAACCCACTGAAAGAGGTGCAGCCGCAACCCCGGATAGTGAGGGAAAGATACCCGAGACAAATTCAGACAGACTAAACACCACACTAAATGAGTATAAGAATGCAAAATTGTACTCTACCAACCCGAAGAAGCCAGATTCTCTACCACTGTGGCTCTCCGACATTCTCAGGGATAGCCCTAAAATTCCTGACACGGCCGCCGCGAAATTAGTGACAGAAATCACACACAAAGAACTACAACAAGCACACTCGGAATGTGGTATTTCCACAGCGCCTGGACCCTCAGGGATGAGATATTCGCAGTGGATCAAGGGCCCGCAGAACTTCCAAGATGTTACTATCTCACTTTTTAACCACATTCTTGAAACTGGGAGATTTCCAAAAAATGCAAAAGCTGGAGTTATCCTTCCAATTCCTAAAAATCCCCATGAGCCATGCACTATAGATAACTCTAGACCTCTCACAATGCTGGAAACGGGTCTTAAACTGTTTAACACAATAATAGCAAACCGTCTCAAAACAATTCTCAATACTCACCCCATTCTCTTCCCTATCCAAGATGCCTTCCTTCCGAATAAAAACATAGATGACTCTCTCCAAATTTTGAATGAAGTAATCTCGGATGCCAATAGATACGACAAAGACCTTCATGTAGTGTATCTGGACCTAAAACAAGCATTCGACAGGGCTGAATTCTGGATGAGCGACCTAGCACTAAGGAAGTTAGGGTTCCCGCCACAGATTATTAGCATCATTTCAGACATCACGGATGATGCCTCTAGAATGGTACTCACCGAAGAAGGCTTAACAGATGAATGGTCCCTCGAATGTGGAGTACCGCAGGGAGAAGTCCTGAGCCCGCTAAGGTTTGTAGCCATCATGGATATCCTGGCAATGTGGTTATTAGCAAAAAGAGCAAACGGTGCAGACCCGTCAGGGACCACATATGGATACGAACTGCACTCGGAGCGCCACAGACCAGACAAGCCAGGAAATGATGTTACCCTGCCTTCCCAAAACCTACTAGAAAAGGACACCCCTTTAAATATCTTTGCACGGTTCTTCTGTGATGACATCATGCTTGTCGGCAAAACCAAAAACGAAGTTCAAGACATGCTAGGCATAGTAAATGAATTCATGAGCTTCATCGGCATCCCCATCAATGTTAAGAAATCCAAATACTCTTATAGAAAGCGAATCAAATCCCAGGGCAAAATGGTAAAACGATATGACCTGTCCGATGATTTACTCATCTCAGGGGGTCACCTGGAGCCTGATATCAATGACTTAAGCCCTTCCATCGATGCGAAATGGATACCCCCTGAGTCACCAGAGTTTCTTGTTTTTTCGAGCAGCGAGGAGGTAAACAGATATCTTGGAGTATGGTTTGCACTTAATGGTGAATGGGACAAACAGGCGGAAATCCTCATCGAAAGACTAAAATCTACTCTCACCTCCATTCAGCTGCAGCACATGACCCTGCACCAGCTAAGATATGACATTAATTACAGATGCAACCGACTCCGGCCCTTGTGGTCACGGCAGGGATCGAGCGTATTCGCAAGAAAACAAGATGTCGAGGAATTCATATATCAAGGATTTGACATATTGTTGATATATAAAAATCATGTGTGTTTCTTACTACATTCAAATGCGATTGAAATTTTAACGGCTTAAATATATGTCAAAATACTGATATACTTTGAGTTGTTATTGAATTATTTTCACATATTTTCACATATTTTAAGAATTTTGACTTATTATTCACATATTGCCATTTTCACTAGTGGTATACATTCGCAGGGAAACCCATATGGTTCGGAGACGTATTGGCGCACGAGCCGGAGCGTCTCGCCTGATGGATGTGCCGCTGCATATGCACGGTAGCGACCCCAAGGTATGGCTGGGGAGACCATTCACGGAGAATGAAGCGGCACTCGTCGAAGGGCCTCCTCAAGTGTGTCAATCTTTCGGCTCGGTCGGTCGTGGTTCGAGGAGTATGCTATCGCACGGCAGCTCAGGACAAGACAAAGAAAACTTGTCAACGTTACTTCCGAGCCTTTTTCTCTGGAGAAAACATCAAAGGCGAGGAAATCGAGACTGACCGGTGCGTCCGTGCATTATGTTTTGGTAAATGTGCGCAGAATATGTACCGAAGGTCTTTTGTGTGTCTTCTCGACATCTTCGGGGATTCTTACTATAGAGTATGGTGGCTCCAACTCGCAGGTACGCCATGGTAGATAGCATCTACAAGGTCGACTTGGCCGCGAAAGAGTATATTCTTGTGAAGGGAAAGTGGTTCCCTGATTTCAACAAAGCGACGACAAAACGGTTTGCCAAGCTAAACTCGAAGTACGGGCCGGACAATACCGCAAAGGTGGTGTACACATACGACCCGGATGATCCCGAGACACCTTGGGCCACTACTGATCCATTCATCCTGGCGGCTCAAATTGAGCACCAAGTTGTAATCAAGAAACATCCTGTGATGAAGACGGCGGTGGTATTTGATTTAAAGGCTGACTTTTTCGAGTGCATCGACGATGATGGTTCACGACCGAAAGGTGCAAGACGCAAGAGGCGATCATGATAATATGCCGGGCATCGTACTTAGTGGTCTGTATGTCGAATAGATGCAATCGTACATGTATGTGTAGATAAACCTATCAATTAACTTAGCCGTATATTATGTATCATAGCAACAGAGCATGATGACAACCCTGAAGCTGTTAGGAAGATACCTGGAATGTCTTCTGCGTGTCTTCCGTGCGCCTTCTGAATGTCTTATGCGATTACGCGATGAGTGTACGTGTGGTATGAAGTAGCTATGTGGCCAAATTGCATAATCATCACATATGTGTCGATAACACATGTCAGAATGTATTCTGGTCAAGAAGACATTCAGAACATCTTCCGTGTATCTTCCGGGAAGACTGCCCTTTGCATGTCTTCCGGGAAGATGTCTTCCGAAATCCGGAAGGCATTCCGCACATCTTCGGTACGTCTTCCCCGAAGAGTGTCTTCTGGTTTCCAGAAGACGTTTCCACCCCGAAGACGTCTTCTGGAAACCAGAAGACATCATGTCTACGAAGACGTCTATAAGACGTTCAGAAGACGTCTTTTAGACGTCTTCTGATTTTCCCAGAATGTAGGGGAGCGCTCGCCCGAGGAGCAGTTATCCATTCCAGCGGTACCCGGTGGCGCCGCTGGTGGCACCCCTTGGGCGGGACACGCGCCCAAGCTACCTCGCCGCCAGATGGGACTGCGGATCAGCCCCTGGTATAACCAGCGAAGGCTGAACGAGCAGCACAGGCGAGTGAGCGAGCAGTTGGCCACTACGCGGGAGGTCATCCAAGAGGCTCGTGAGACTATGTGGGAGAGGATCGCGTGGCAGAATGACCTCCGCCGGACGATCGAGGAGATCCGCGCGTCTAACGAGCCGTATCGCGGCATCCCGTATACGGGGCGCCGACGCCGGAGCCGGAAGAGGAGCCGGACGAGGTGGTCATACTCCCGGGGTTGGATGATTCCCCACCCGACCTGGATGACGCTCTGAGCGATGACGCCAATGTCACGAGTGACTTCTCGTGTCCTTGTTACAGTCCCACCAGTCCTTATGCTCATGATGACGAGGAGGATGGAGCTGGTGCTGCTGAGGTGGCTGTCGAGGAGACCCCCACGGATGCCACCAAGTTCGAGACGGGCATCCACGGTCCTAGACAGCCTGACCAGTCTGAGGACATCGAGGACAGGAAGCTGACCACGAATCCCGCCGACGAGAGCTCCGATGACGATAGTAACCTTAAGGAGGCGCCCCGTCGTAAGAAGGCCAAGACTGATTAATGTGGCGCGTCAGGATTGGCCGGCAGAGATCACAAATGCAGGAGTAGAATGTAGGCCCTATCATAAGTGAGTTGTGATTGGTGCAGAATAGAATGAGAGATTCTAGAATAACAATTGAGGAGAGAGAGTATATGAGGATGGCTCTCGAAGTAAACAACATTCTGTTTTAGAGATACAACATTCTGTGCAAAATAACTCTGTGGATTATTCAGCTTTACTTGCAATTAAGATAAGATAACTTGCTAAAGTGGTGATTATTGCCTGACCTCAAGAGAAGTAATAACAAGAGCTTTGTATTTGATAAACACTCGAAGTACACTCGTTCACCAGGTCTGTCGAAGGTCTCGTATGCGCCCAATTCCCGTGAATATGGATTCGCGGGAATTATATTCGTCATATATGAAGGCGCGCGGCAATCGCTAAGCGTCGAGATGCAGATCCACTTACTTGCGTGGTGGGTTCCTACCGGGGTCTACTGTATGTAATGTTACTATTCGAGTTATTATACACGATTTACATGATTGGCGATTTACAGGATTTTAAACGCTTTGACCTTTCGTTGTCCCCGTGTTTTGGGATAGAGGGATACTCGACTTTTCGATTCTCGAGTTCCTGAACGCCTGTTAACGATCAGAAGTATGTCGCAAACTTTCACTTTGAACAAAACTTCTAATAACACTTGGCACGCCATGGACGAAACGGCTATCACACTTTTCAAACGGTCCTTGGCTCAGTCAAAACGATAACACCGAAGAAGGTTGGGCCCTCGCAGATTATCATTCTGGCTCTGATGATGATGTTTCCCCACGACCACAAAAGACCCCTCGCAATTGCATTATTAACCAACTTGCAACCTCTACCAGTGTTGCCAAATCTCTGCGCGCACCAGTCGATTGGAAGCCTCTTTCAGGCTGGCCTGAATTTCCCACCATCAAGCCTCATCCTTAAAAAACTTCATGCAACGGGCCATCGCTATATCAGGAAAACTCAGAGTAGGCAGTCCAGCACGTATGCCTGCCAGTCGCATCTTAAATGCGAGCACGCTATCAAATTTTATTACGATACAGGTGCAGTCGCTTTCAAAGCTGCGTGGAATGGTATTCCACACACAGATCAGGTCAACCCAGAAACCAAAGAGGTAGGAATCCCTCTTGAGTTTCGTGCACGCACTGATGACTTCTTCGTCAACATATGGGTTGTCCAATGCTTGTCCTCAACAACCTCATCGCTGAATTCTGGGACGGTAACCCCGAGACGAAAGAAAGATTCCCGACTGCAGCTCAGGTTAGAAACCGTGCAAAGGCGATATCTCGCGGCGCTGACGCAGCTGTTGGCACCATCAACAACGTCGCCGCTTTGGAAGCATATATCAACGAGCACGGGATCCCTGAAACTCAGGAGGCTTTCCAAGCTTTTTACAAAGACAGTAATCCGCCCCAGAATTTTATTATGCACTATGAACGGTACGCATCAATATGCATACGCAATCTCGCTCTCTTCTCATTGCGTATTATGTCCACTCATTTTTACAAAATGTGTCATTCACACAGCGCTGGGGGTAATTGCCGGTCCGTACTTGCCGCCACGCAGATCTGACAAGTTCGGCCCTACCCTGGTTATGTCCTGCAAAGCCGTCGCCGAACATATTCGCCTTGAACATGAAAGTAATCAGCCCTTGAACATCCTTAACCGTCAAGGCTGGCGGCACTTTCGGCATTGAGGCCGGCGAATACGTCTTGCTAGACTTTGAGACCGACACCCTCTACTTCCCCCAACCTCATCTTTGGAAGTCTTTGGACGATAAACGGCATGCACCAGGTCACAGCTTCCGTTTATATTGCTTCGCAATTGCCAAGTCCGAAAGCACTTTCTCACATTATCAGACTGGCCTTCGTGGACTGCGCAAATATACGCGCATCTCGCCTGGAATATCGACCTGCGTGCCCATCTCTGTCGCAATCGGTGACCCCATGCGCTCCCTGAGCGCAGCATTATTTAATCTCGCCGCCCCAGGCACTCTAGAGGAGCCCTTAAACCCAAAGGACGTTGAACACGTTCGGCGCAAGTTTTTCGAGAACATGCTTCAATTTGTGCCAAAGGAAGCCCAGTCCGCTGTAATTGAAGACCGCCTTACTCTTCTTGCATGTGTTTCCACGGACGAATTCTCGCTGACTGCTGATGTCGCCAGGAATGATTGGCTGATTAACGGCCTTACCGACTTTGTTAGAGCAATTCATAACTTCACTCACGGAATTCACGTCGGCTGGCATCGAGGTGCAATCACCATTGCCGGCATCAAACCTGAGACGCAGGCCCCAGAGCGTACCCATCGTGAACTTCCACGGTATGTTTCGAAAAAAACGTCCCATTGGACTGCCTTGACCGTTTCCATCCCTAAGTTGCTCAAGATGCAGGCCTTCCACTTCTAAGATTCATGGTCTGGACATAATTCCCACCGTCTTCATTGAATTGGCTGTGCAGCTGGTCAGTGGTCTCGGATCTGAGCGTAATTTCTTTACATATCCTGAACGCGTGCATGGTTTCGAATTCTGGTATGTTAACGTGGAAAACATCCAGATTATTCAGGTTTCCGAGTTGCGCGTGCGCAAGAAACGCGATCTTATGCGTGGAGTAAACACGCGCAACTTTTTCAAGAATATGCCCACAATTCGTAAATACAGTGCAGACATCTGCGAGGTGGTCCTTACTGAGAATGAGGGGGGCAACCACCAGTGCCCTATATATCGGCGGGAACTCCTGCACCTGTTTTTGGTTTTGGCACTGCAGAGTATGCCGACATCTGCTTGCTGTGCAACATCTGCAAAATTGGCTTGATATTCATGGCATGCTTGAGAGGGTTTTCCCGCATAACAAGCCCAGAACCATGAAAATGAAAATAGTTGCAGAGGCCGCAAAATAACTAGTGTGGAAATATGTTATCTTAGTGATCGTGTATTACTGCAGTACCGTACGTATTGATATTTACAATAGACATAATTCCAATTGTCCTGTTACAATGCCTGCATTGACGTCATGACATATTCACGTCCCTTCCACTTGAATTTTATTTCGTGTATTTCAGTTATTGCATTAGTTCCGTTTTCCTGCCATGGTCACACATTTTCAGCATATAATGACATTTTGTCGCCATGGCGACAAAATGTCTCCCCAAGCGACATTTTGTTCCATGGCGACAAAATCTCTCCCGGACACATTTTGTCGCGGCGACAAAAAGTCCCAAGTGGCGACAAAAACGCCCTTGGCGACAAAAACCCCCATCTTCGTTGGCGACAAACTATCCACGTTACCATCGGGTACGCCTCGACCAGACATTGGGCACAGACAAACCAATCTGGAATAAAATAAATAGCAGGGCCGATCCAAGGGTCGCACACACAAACAACGCACCTAAATAATGATGCAAACCCCACACCCTTTGTTTCTCCTAATTCTTTATTACAACCCCAAAACCGATTAACAAAGTAGCAATGACAGGGGTGTATGCATTGACGTGAATTCGTGCACCTCTGCTTGAAGAGGCAAACTCGGTCGTGTGGCAGGTTGTGGGCATTCACCGCAGGAGCCGCTCGCGCTGCAGCTCGGCCGCACGGCGCACGGCCCGGAGTGAATGCCCAATTGTAAAGTGGTGTTTTTGTTCTGCTGGAACGGTATCTATTAACGGAGAGCCGAACCTTCTCGGTATATATTTCAAAATTTCGATACAACGACAAAAACCTACACTCGCACAAACACTTGCCCACAACCATATCAGCCAACACTTCGCCGACGCGACGCTTACCAGAATCGCGACAGCTTAGAGAGTATTGATTTTCGATTGATGTGATATTTCCGACAATGCAATATAGAGACAATGATGCCGACCGTCCCTTCTTTCTGGCTAACCACGCGAATTGTCGCCATACTATCGTCGCCAAAGGGTTAACATTTTAACGTCGAGGTCCCTGCTATACAGCAGGGTTAGGACTCGTTATCTTATTTTACACTTCGATATACGTATTCGTTCCGAAATCTCTGTGTTTTGTGTATATCGACACCCCACCGAGGGCATTCTACTATATTTCCTTGTTCGTTCCGAGGGCTTTGTCTTACATGTCGACGTTGAAATGTTATATTACTGTTATTACGATGATTATTGGAATCACTATACTTTCGTTAATCGCGCAGGAATATATTTACATATCGGACATTCGGGGCACACCACAACGTCCCTATACGAGTATGCTGAACGTGGATGCCTCATATGCCATCATATCATGTCGGATGTACATGTTATGCATGATATCGCTTACTGCAGAAAGCTGATACATTTAGTGCAAAATGGACTTCACAGGATATTGACGCCTATTGTTGTGAGCTACTTTGATCCGTGGCAGATAGGAGGAACTCATTTAGATTACTTAGTTAGCTTCTGTATTTCACACCTTACATCACGGCAGCCGAGAGTTGAGCAGCCGGCGGAACTCAAACAGCCTACTCCCGAGTGCCGCACACGCTTCTTTTGCCAGTCTTGTTCACGCCGCTGAGTGCACTCATAGGTGCCACAGGTTCTCGCGTTGGTGAGCGTACTGAGCGTGAATAGGACGCAAAGCTTGTGAATTTGTTTTCGGGGAAGCCGCCCGTATCATGGACGACACGCCCGGGGGGAATCGAACTTTCACCAGCTGACTGGTTATATACTCGTCGAACCCTTGCTCAAGACCCCGTGAAATATTGCCTTGCAAACCAGACGCAGCGCTCGGGTTCATGAATACTCCAATACGATAAGGCTTTGCCATTGCACATTATTAACCGGATCATTCATTCTTCTGGAATGCGACGAGATGGCTTTTGCCCGCTGATCTGCGGCAACTGTCGTGTGTCCGCTCGTGTAGAGCGCAAATTCAAAAGCGTAAAATACATTTAGAATTTCCTTACGGCGATGAGCTGGTGCCACTCGCTCGAAACGTTTTCCAGTCAATTCAATTCAATAAATCCGGGAAAATCTGGATTGTCGATGATGGTGTATATCCATCCTTGACATGGAATTTATGCCAGTCCTATATTACAACCACCAGATCATTAGAGAAATCTGTTTTTGTCGCGTTGGCGATCAGATCTCGAGGATGGCCATGCATGGTTCCAAGATGGGTGCTGTTTGGTTGGTCGATGCACCGTCACCGGAACGTCAGATGGCGCACCGTTGGATCATCGTTCAACGGCTGTCGGTGGAACTTAGAATCGACATGGGACCAGCGTTCGAGGCTCGTACGATCACCGTACAGACGAGGTATCGCGGGTGCAGGTTGGGGGCACAGGTGCGCCGCACCCTAGTTATGATGTGAAGCAAGTCGAGATTGTATTTTCAAAATTTACCAACGACATTATTTCTTGGCATTTTTTTTTCTTGACCCGCCTTGATGGTGACGAGTGCCTTTGGTGGCTATGCTTAAGCTTTAAAATTATAAAACTGAGCGACAAGAATCACCAACATTCTTATAAAGGGATACTCATTTTTGGGGATTTTCTTTTTGAAAAATGTTCTTATCGGGTTCTTTAAAATTATTCTTATTATACGCTACCAAATACGGGTTTGTATACCCGATTTTTCTAGTGATAACGACACTATTCGATTATTCCATTATTGGTTGCTGGGTGCAACTGAGAGTGCTCGGCAAGCTTGGGCAAAATGAGAGGTCGACGACAGAAAATAATTGGTTCATAGCTTCAGAGTCCATGCAAGGAGTCCACGCACATTGTCTTGCACTATTCGTGAGCAAATCTTTCTGCATATTGCATAGCCATCCAAGTCAGACTGCAACCGACAATTGGGTGAATATAGCTTATCGAAGCGGCTGAAACGTAACAAGGGAGCCCTCAGAATTTGCTTGAAATCTGCCTGGCAGGTTGTTGTGGGATTGATATAGCTAATCTCACTACAGGATTGGTTTGTTACATTCCATCGCACATTGTAAAGTATTGGGTTGCAAAGTCAACCCAATCAACCCCCACACATGGCATCTGGATGCTCAAAAAATGCAGAATTATGGTATGCAGAAGTACTAGCCACGGGCAACCTACTTCGGCCCATGGGGTTCCAAATTGCCCGGACTCTCACACACATCTCAGAGCCTGGGTGGAGCCACAGCCCGGGACGTCTAAGGGAAGGGCACCCCTACTCACAACAAGTCTCGCCATTCCCCGTCGTCCCATGTGTGTGGCTATCCTTGGACCGATTTGATCGGCATGAAGTAGCCACAGGTCGAGCTTCTGAAGGTTGCAAGGGAGAACGCAGCAGATGCGTGACCGCGCAGTGAGATGGGACCACACACTTCGGGGTACTGATCCTCTGACATCTCTCCACCGCCAAGCCCACGCTCAGGACCACCCCTCTGCCCCCTACCTGCCCTGTAGCCTGGTCTCAAGAGGGCTTGCCCACCCACGGCATGGCCGGTATTCCGATGGGCTGTCCCGAGGGGCTGAGAATGATGAACTGGATTGCTCCTGAGCGTGTGCTTATCCATGGACCGACTCCTTTGGCACCACATGACCACAAAGGATCGACGCACTATGTACCCACACCGGGAATCAAAGGATGCAGCACACACTTCGGGAAACTTATCCGGATTCTCCGGAGCTCACTAGTGAAAAATGGGACCCCCTAAGCCTCACTAAGCCACCTGAGCCCCTCTGCACCCGCACCGCCGGCACGCTGCTGCCGTGTCTCTGGAGCCGGTTCATCTTTGCCCGCCAAGCTGCGCGAGCCATCTCTCCACCACCAAGCCTACGCTCAAAACCACCCCTCTGCTCCCTGAGCCTCACTGGGCCACCTGAGCCCCTCTGCAACAGCCGGCTCACCTCCGCCCCTCCAACTGCTTGAGCCATCTCTTGATCACCAAGGCCACACGTGGGACCACCCCGCTGCCCTCTACCTGCCCTAGAGCCTGGTCTCAAGAGAGCTTGCTAACCCACGACACGGCCGGAATCCCCAAGTGCTGTCCCACGGGGCTGAGAATGACGATCTGGATTGCCCCCATCCGAACCTGCCTCTACCCCCAGCGCCAGATCTATGGGACTGAAGCCCTTGCACTGAATGCCTTGCGAGGAAGCTGCGAACTTGAACTGGTGTGTGTGTCTGTGTGCATGTGTGCATGATACACTGGGTTTGTGACGTTGCATGTGCCGTTAGGCGAATGGCTTTAACCACGTATACCCCTCGGCTCACGACATCTTACATGGTCTGCATGTGGCTATGTGCGCCCATCCTAAACCCAACTTTTTTAAACGACCAATCTACCAATTAAAGGCAAAGACCAAAGACAAATGCCTTGCGCTGGGCTATACACTCGATGTGTGTATGCTTATCCTTGCGAATCCTTTGGCACCCCGTCGCCACAGGAGACTGCACTATGTACCCACGCCGGGGATCAAAGGATTCAGCACACACTTCGAGACACTCATCCGGATTCTCCGGAGCTCACTAGTGAAGAATGGGACCCCCTAAGCGTCGCTGAGCCACCCAAGCCCCTCTGCATCTGCACCACCAGCGCACTGCCGCCTTGTGCCTGAAGCCGGTCCATCCCTGCCCCCCGATCTGCGCGAGCCATATCTCCACCACCAAGCCCACGCGCAAGACCACCCCTCTGCTCCCTGAGCCTCACTGGGCCACCTGAGCCCCTCTGCGGCTGTCCTGCCGGCGCACTGCTGCTGTGTCTCTGGAGCCGGCTCACCCCCGCCAATCGAGCCACCCCTCCACCACCAAGCCCACACCCCACATCACCCCGCTGCCGCCTACAGCCTGGTCTCAAGAGAGCTTGCCCACCCACGCCACGGCCAGAATGCCCAAGCGTTGTCCCAAGGGGCTGAGAATGGTAAACTGGGTTGCCCTCATCCAAACTTGCGCATCCGCCACCGACTTGCGCCTGTAGCCCCCTACCCCCCGCACCAACTCCCCGTGACTGGAGCCCTTGCGCTGATTGCCTTGCGAGGTGGCCGCGAACTTGAGCAATGCGCTCCACCCTTGCGCTGTAACTGTCACGCCGCATGAAGAATGGGACCCCTCAAGCTTCGCTGAGCCACCCAAGCCCCTCTGCATCTGCACCACCAGCGCACTGCTGCCTTGTGCCTGAAGCCGGTTCATCCCTGCCCCCCGAGCTGCGCGAGCCATATCTCCACCACCAAGCCCACGCGCAAGACCACCCCTCTGCTCCCTGAGCCTCACTGGGCCACCTGAGCCCTCCTGCGGCTGTCCTGCCGGCGCACTGCTGCTGTGTCTCTGGAGCCGGCTCACCTCCGCCAATCGAGCCACCCCTCCACCACCAAGCCCACATCCCACATCACCCTGCTGCCCCCTACAGCCTGGTCTCAAGAGAGCTTGCCCACCCACGCCACGGCCAGAATGCCCAAGCGCTGTCCCAAGGGGCTGAGAATGATAAACTGGGTTGCCCTCATCCAAACTTACGCATCCGCCACCGACTTGCGCCTGTAGCCCTCTACCCCCAGCACCAACTCCCCGTGACTGAAGCCCTTGCACTGATTGCCTTGCGAG
>LGRX02006154.1:0-42722 GCA_001247695.2 Cymbomonas tetramitiformis
AATATCGATCAGATGTTTTCAAGGTTTTCTGTGGCTTTGAGGAGGCTGAACGTTTGGGACATCGAGCATTTGATGGAGGTGGCTAGGAACTGCTTTAAGGATGGAGTAGTGCCGGAATGTCAACTGATCGATGAGGTGCACGATATCAAGGACTGGATGCATGGATGCTATAACGAAGTGCGCGATGTCAGCTTCCAACATGCTTTCAAGATTTTTCTGGCCCCACAGGCGACGTGTTAGTGCAGGCGAAACGTTATTCATTCGATCCAGTCTGGCTTCCAAAGGAAGGTGGGGTGAAGGTATTTAAGAGTAGCCTGCCCGAGGGCTCACCATGCTTTGTCGAGCCTAAATCCATTAACGAATTGAGCGCACGGAAACAAGCGAAGCAGCTTGCGACTTCCAGGAAGTCTACGAGCAATCCATTGAAAGAGATCGAGGATCTTGTCGTTCAATGCAAGAGGAATCTTTGCTTATGCATTCGAGGTAAGCACTGCACTGCTAGCGATTACGATTTGATTTGTCATATTTCAAATGTAAGTGGCCTTCTTAGTTTCTCGGGTTATGTTCTGCAGATGTCGCAACCACCGAGGAGGCGGAGCGGCTTCAATTTCTAGCCAATCGCGCAAATACTTTTCTTGAAGGGTATGTTCAAATGCAACGTGACATTGCGGCAGGAACGTTCGAACTGAAAGAGAAGACATTGTGGGTGCTGCACGAGGCTCCCTTTGAGGTTACTGGACCCATGATGCCTGTTCCTTCGGGTGCTTTGAGCGCGAACGGGCGAGATGCGGAAGTACTGATTGTCGAAGAGCCAATGGCTGATACGAATGATATTGAACGTGGATACACGGATGCACAACTGGCTGATTACGTGCAGGGCCTTCGGGACTCCGTAGCGGTTCACGTGCGCCCAGTACCTCGTCCTATCTACATCGGGGCACAAAAAAATACCATTAGAAGACGAGCTCGAGATCATCTTGCGCAATACATTCTGGGAGAAACTGACGACCCGGACTACGATGTGAGCTACAGCAAGATGAAGAAAGGTAGCATGGCTGTGTTGATTGCTCCCGAATCCGAGAAGACTGCCCGGACGGAATACCCGTTTCGTATCGCTCTGGGAAGGAGCCGAGGATGGTCGAGATATCTGTACCTTTGTGAGGTACAAGAGCAGCTGCTAAATGAGAAAGGTGAGAAATGTTTGTTGATGTGATTGCGCGCGCAACCTGCTTTTAACATCACAACGTTTTATGTCAATCTAATATCTCTTTTATCTTCTTTCTGGTGCAGGAGAAAAATGTTTGCGGTGGTTGACTTGTGGTACATTTAAGCTCACGAGCGCCTCCCAAAAGGAGGCCCAGAATGCAGACTCCCGGCTTTCGAAGGAGAAGGCATCGAAACCTGAAAGTTTCCGGCTGCATCAACGTACCAAGCAGGTGGCGCCGTATACACCAAGCGAAGTATTAGTAGCATGGGACTGGGACACGGAAGAGGAGCGCCGAAAGATCAATGCAAGCACACAGCGATGGATCCCGGGTGAGTGTCAACATGACCTGTTGGTCAAACGAGTCATCGCCAGCGACATGTCAAAGAGCTTTGAGCCACCCCAGCATAGAACACCCAAACTCTTACTGCGCGACGCAATCATGCCATTAGAGGATAAAGAGGATAAAGAGGATAAAGAGAACGCGGAGGCTGAAGAGGGTGAGAGTTCGGACGAGGAAGCCTCTTTGTCGTCCTTGTCCGATGATGACGACCAGATGTGTGAATAACTCGATCAGTCCGATGAACTTGTATATAGAAGTTGTAAAACAATAGTATATATTGTGAATATCTAATGTTGAACTATCGTGGTATTACCACGTTTGATTTCCTTGCACTCATTTTACCTAGTTCATTTTCCTTGCACTCAGATTGTTCGGACGCCCAAGGAATCCTTGGGAACGCGTATCACATGGATGGAACAAACACCACATGTCTGCATGGTCATATAAAACTTGCTTTCACGGCATCCCTGTTCATTTTTTGCTTACGCTCACCATCCACCCACCTCCTACCAACATTCCAAGAACATGGACGCTCAGCGAATCAACCTGACGGTCGATCCGAAACATGTTTTGTTTTTTATTGTTCTGCCCTTCATCCGTGCGAGGTACGATAGGAGAAGGCAAGCGCAAAGGGATTCAGTTGCTAGAATGAGAAACGGCGAATGCCCAGAGTGTATGAGGAAGTATAACAGGCCTATTTGGGAGGACAAGAATCGATGGAACGATTTATGGCATAAACATTTTCATGAGAGGCACGACCCCGTGTGGCGTCGAGCCTTGGAGTTAGAACCAATCCGTCCCCGTTTTCGTCTGACACGCCTTGGCCGCCATCTGTTAAAACTGCAGAGTCACCCGAATTTTCACCCCGACAATCTCGATTGATGACCAGGTATATGTTTCTTTGTTTCTTTGTTTCTTTGTTTCTTGAGCAGGATTGCCTTGCTATCATCCTAGCCACAAATTCTTATCCACCTGTGAATTCTGTGTGCCCGCAGATGATGACACCATAGAAGCCAGTAAAGATGGATGGCCAGGTATGTGTTTCGGCGTGTTATGCATCCCTATTCATTTTTTGCTTACGCTCACCATCCACCCACCTCCTACCAACATTTCAAGAACATGGACGCACAGCGAATGAAACTGACGGTTGATCCGAAACGTGTATTGTTTGATATTGTTCTGCCTTTCATCCGTGCGAGGCACGATAGGAGAAGGCAAGCACATAGCGATGCAATTGCTAGAATCAAAAACGGCGAATGCCCAGAGTGTATGAGGAAGTATAACAGGCCTATTTGGCATAAACATTTTGATGAGAGGCACGACCCCGTGTGGCGTCGAGCCTTGGAGTTAGAACCAATCCGTCCTTGGTTTCGTCTGACACGCTTTGGCCGCCATATGTTAAGCACGCTTTGGCCGCCATATCCTAAGCATATGCTCGATTATCTCGATCTCGAATGATGGCCAGGTATATGTCTTTCTTGAGCAGGATTGCCTTGCTATCATGCTGGCCACAAATTCTTATCCACCTGTGAATTCTGTGTGCCCGCAGATGATGACACCAAGCTCCTCGCACACACATCGCGGTGCATTGGCTACTTTGAAGAGGCACACGTAGAATAATAACAATAAGAATAACACATAGACTTCGATATGCAACGAGGTTGTGTCATTGTGAGATGACCTTTTGACAATAGTAGGGTGAGATTTGTACTTTTTATGTAACATGTCTTACGTTGGTTTGTAAAATGTCACGCATTATAAAGCCTGCCTATATCTTCATCAGCATTCATTTCTCGCTTTCGCTCACGATAGACCCCACCTCCTACCAGTGAGCGACACACCCAGATGCCAGACTACTACATTGTCCTTTTCCGTTTTGTGCTTCCCGCCATCCGGGAAAGACGCCGTTCCCGCGAGGAATGCTTTTTGCACGCATGGGTAGAAGAACGATTTCTGTGGGCCCTTGAAACACGAGTACGCATTACATGCCCCGATATCCCTGGCACATTTACCTCAGAAATCATTGTGTTTCCTGTGACACTTGCGCGGTTTTTTTTCATCCTCGGAGAATTGTGAACGACGACGTCGGCGGCTTGAGAGTCAATGAGGCGTCCTACTTTAATCGGACTAGCTGGATTTCCGGTATGAATTTGTATCGCAGTTTTAACGAACTCCACCGACGGTGGTTATATGATCACCATTGGGCCTGGTGCAACGGTTGGTTTCGCAACCTCCTTGACTATGACGCTGATGGTAACGAATTCGTCTATGATCGTGAATACGACCGGCCCTGTTGCGCTGATTGCGGAAGGTCAGATTCACTTGTTATGCGAGTGACTTACCCACATCGATACATATGTGTCGACCGCGCGAGTTGCGAGTTCTGGCAGGATACCGATGATACCGAAATCCCAGAGTTGCTGTCCTCCGACTCCGACTAAGGTATAAATAAAGCTCGATACCTCTTACACAGCCTTCATTTCTTGCTTTCGCTCACCATCGTGCCACCCCTGCCACCTCCTACCATTCTGAGAGCCACCCACCTGATGACAGCCCACGACCACTTTCTCCTTTTCAGATGCGGCACAGAGGTCACCTATAGAAGTGTTGCTAGCATTACGAAGCACAATCGAGGTCTTACTGACAACACCTTCGACTAGACGTGAAGAATTACAATCGCTGACCGTCTACACGGATGTGCCCGACAAGTGCGAAATCTCTAAGTTTGAAGATAGGCTGCAGCGGCACGCGTTCGCTTTGAACAATCTCGACTTTGGGAAGCCCGCATATCATCACAGCATCTGGAACTGTGCTATGCTCGCCACTCCCTTATGGGACCTAAGAACTAAGACCTCTCACTCTCTTAGGTCCCATATTATATAGATTTCGCACTTGTCGGGCACATCCGTGTAGACGGTCAGCGATTGTAATTCTTCACGTCTAGTCGAAGGTGTTGTCAGTAAGACCTCGATTGTACTTCGTAATGCTAGCTACACTTCTATAGGTGACCTCTGTGCGGTCATAATGTCGTCGTGATCTCGAGTTTCTGACGCATAACTCCTGTCATTCATTTGCCTTTGCAGGACCATCTGTTACCGGAAGCATTAAAAGGTGTACTTTCGTTTCCGTGTCGTTGCAAGCGATCATGGCCTGGTGCAACGGCTGATTTCGCAATCAAGTTACCTATGATGGAGATGACAATATATTTTATGCTCGCTTATACACCTGGGCTTGTTGCCACGATTGCGGTTCTCAAAGCACAGTTCTTGAATAATGTAATAATGTAATAATGTAACATACAATGATTATAAAAAATGTGAAGATCGGGGTTCTTATACCATTGCTTGTACCATACACGTGACTTATGATATTTTTGTTGCCCGCATCGAGAAGAATTGTTTTCTAGAATAGATGGGTGGTGGCTAAAGCCACCGATTGAGATTCGACCATCAATTCAAATCAAGACGAGTCATCCGCCGACAGTCGACAAGGTCAGTGCAGATGTACCCGTCGCCAATACGGGTAAGATCCATATCAACGCGTCGGCATCGACTGCAGGCAGGCCTCATAGACAACTCGTACCGCGACGGGTAGATCCATTGAGGATCTACATGCTCGTTGTAAAAGCCGTTGTACCAGGCCCAATGATATTCACGAAGCCATCGTTTTTTGAAGTCGTCGAAATCGATGTAGTCTAGCCGGAATCTGAAGTTGTTTGACATGCCAGGTCCTTGCCAATGGAACCCTTCATCGTCGTAATATGGGGCTTCAAAGTTGGAGGTAGGGAATATCTGCAAGAAATTTCCCCAATCACGAACATCCCCCCAATCGACTTCGAGCAGATCACGTAATTCATAGAAATAGTGAGCCAAAGTTACAGGCATCCAAACATCACCAAACATGCCCGAAAACGTCAAAACTTGTTCTTCCAACGCCCACAAAAACGTTCTTCGACCCATGCCTGCACAAAGTATTCCTCACGCAATTGACGCATTTTCCGAATGTAAGGAAGAACAATCCCAAACAGGACGTAATGGGTATCCGCCATTCTTGATAATGCAAAGATGAAGCGGTGTGTCTTCCAGGAAGAAATGGAAAATGATCCTCCTAAAGGCCTCAAGCGATTTAAATATTGCCAAGGAGGGCTTGGGCCTCTCAAGGTAAATGCCGCAAACCAATAGGATGAAACCAACAATCACAAGATTGGCCAAGATAAGATTGGCGCGGACAAATGTTGGCCCAAGATTGGCGCGGATTGCGAGTTCTGGCAGGATACCGAAGTCCCACAGTTGCTGTCCGACTCCGACTCCGACTAAGGTATAAAAGCTCAATACCTCTTACTTAGCCTTCATTTGCTGCTTACGCTCACCATCGTGCCACCCCTGCCACCTCCTACCAGAGAGTGAGCGACGCGCCTCTGCAAACTCGTGATGCCTCCAGTGTTAAGGTTTGGTGTGCATCGGAATCGTGCCAGTATCGATGTAGATGCCATTCATCGCCATGTGATGGTGCACATGCCATGCCCCGAATGCAATTTGCACCAGTGGACTTTGACAACGATGGCAAACCGCCCTGTCCGCCGCCCGCCGATGCCTCACAGGCATGATCTGATAATGGCTATGTGGCGCTTTACCCGACGAACTCGGTTTTATCTGTTTTTTGAATTGGTAGAGCCAGAACGCTATCCCGATCGCGCTGAATATGCACGGGGTGAAGCGTGGATGACTCCGCGATTAATGGTTATTCCAGTCGACGTTGTACGCCTATTGGTCTGTTGGTACCAGAATGACGAAACGACACCTTTCGACGAGTACTGTATCAGTTGCGATTGCCTTAGTTGAGCAGGTATAAAAGCTCAATACCTCTTACTTAGCCTTCATTTGCTGCTTACGCTCACCATCGTGCCACCCCAGCTTGACACTAGCAACTAACAACTGACCACGCTCAGGCAAACTCGTCATGAAATGCGATTATTGTGACCTTCCTGCAAACGTTCGCATATGGTTTAATGCTGGTTCGTATCTTGTTGCGATAAATGAGCATACCGAACATTTCGCGTGTATGCGTTGTTCTTACGAAATATTCATGTGCGAGGAAGCAATGGACGACGAAGACGGAGTATACTGGGAGCTGATAGATTAGTAGACCATTACTTTCCGGCGTCTGAAAGGCGTGGAATGAACTAATTCGAGATCGCTTGCCTGGTAGCAACTTACGTACTTTGCAATGTAATAGTAACGCTATGATATGTTGTACGACCAGCTGACTTATGGCTTTTGCGACATATATATATTGTAACACTACTAACGCTAGCAAACATTCTACTTGTAATTAAACGAATATACACCGTTCATGCAACAATACCCGTGTGATGATAGTTGTATAGCCGCGTTTTTTGACGCGGGGCTTGTGTTTATGAACACACCCAATCCAAAAAAGATATCTCTCTCCGTTGATTGCTCGATGATCACTCGAACCACAATGGCAAACCGCATAATGAAGGCATACCGTACCGCATAAACGCATATCGCAACCTACGTGGCTGCCACGTGTCTGCATTACACTGCGCGTTATGATGACGTGGCAGGTCACCCGTCGTCTATAAACCGAGAATAGTAACAGAAAAACACCGTCTAAAAACATGCATACTGGTTCACCTATCCCCAATACTGCGCTTACACTATTGATTTTAAACATAATTAATTAATTGGGGAAATTTATAGTATCCGTTTACAATTTTCAGAAATTAAATAACTCGCGCGAGCGACAAGTGTCCAACAAATTAATAGTGAATAAATAAATATGTCTGAGCCTATCGACCCTGTCAATAGGAACAAGAAATAGTTTCAAAACTAAATAAAGATCTCCATCGCACGACATACAACAATCGATAGTGACGAAATTAATTAATGACATCATCCCACGGCATACCAATTTCACGGCTTGGTGTGATTTCTTCACTGACGAGTTTGTTTATTGCTGGGAACTAGAAGAGGGGGATGACGTGGGCTCTATTCCGATCGAGTTCCACGCTACCATTAGCACCAACCTCAGGGCAATCGTGAAAGCAAAGAACTGTGCTAAAAAGAAGGGGGCAGATGCCACTTGCGCCCCTGCCATAGACACCGCAGAAGCCAGTACCTCTGGTTCTCGTGCTTCGTAGGTTCTACAATATCATACAGTAAGCGCTTATGATAAAGAGCTCGCCGCAATATCCACAGCTTCGTTCGTTGCTAAAGTGAACTGTGTTACGACTTACTGTGCCCTTAATAATAAGTGTTCAGTACTGTAAGACAAAGATCGATATTTCGATATTGTGCAGTAAGCTTGTTCATAATGCATATCTCCATATCACCATACAATACTGTATCTCGATGAAAGCAAAGAGCTGTGCTAAAAAGAAGGGGGCAGATGACACTTGCGCCCCTGCCATAGACACCGCAGAAGCCGGTACCTCTGGTTCTCGTGCTTCGCAGGTTCTACAATATCATACAGTAAGCGCTTATGATAAAGAGCTCACCGCAATATCCACAGCTTCGTTCGTTGCTAACGTGAACTGTGTTACGACTTACTGTGCCCTTAATAATAAGTGTTCAGTACTGTAAGACAAAGATCGATATTTCGATATTGTACAGTAAGCTTGTTCATAATACATATCTCCATATCACCATACAATACTGTATCTGAAAGACTGCATTATCAATGTTAATTATTAATTTATGGGTCGATCTTGCTGGTGCAACAAAGTAATAGCTAAAATATTAATTAAGTCTGGGTCGATCTCGTATACCAATAGGAACAAGAAATAGTTTTAAAAGTAATTAATTTCGTAGATCTCGCAATGTCCAACAATACATAGGGAAAATATTAAATTAATTCGAACCAGCATAAAACCCCTATTGAAAAAAATTTCTTATTGATGAGGCCTTGGGGGGTTAAAATCAATAGTGTAAGCGCAGTAGTCTGTTAGTACGTGACGAGGTGCGGAGCTGGTAGATTGCTCATGCAGCGACGCGTGTGCAACCCGTGGGGCTCTCTTCCCCTCGGGTTCTCAATGAAGTATGCTTCGGGCCTCAAGTACCGGATGATCTCCAATGTCCTACGAACTCGCCTGTCCGCAGCACGCAAATCTCGGATGCCTACCGTCTTCGCTTGGCTGTACTCTGTGCAAGGTGGGCTAGCCCAGACTACGTCGAAGTGTCCTGGTCTGAACTGTCGGTAGTCCCATCGCATGATATCCTCGCAATGTGTGGGGCCCCACTTGGGCTGAATGTCTACAGCAACTACTTCGCTGTTGGGAAATTGCTTAGTGAACTGCCTCTCGACTGACCCGGTCCCACAAAACAATACAAGAATCTTAGACTGGCCGACTGGCTCCTTCTCAAGTGCTGCGGCTCCGTTGACTGGCGGCAGGGTGCTCTGAGCAGATACTCTCGCGAAAGTTCCTACTTCCTCATCAAACCTCTCCTCTGGCACCCATGGCATTGCTCCGTCTACCTTGAGCTCCTCCGATAGCGTGGTCCATACCGCTCCTGCGGACTCGTCGCGTCTCTTACGGACCCTAAGCTTCTCTCGCTCCACTCTCTTAGCCTCGATCCTCTCAAACTCCAACAACGCTCGGTTGGGAACACCGGGCCTGCCGGCTCCGTCCCACTCCAGATCCTCTCGGGTCTTCCACTCGTTCTCACTGCGGGGCATTCCTGTCCACTTGACCAGGTACTCTGTCCACCTCCTGCCCTGGCGCTGGCGCGTGCGCGAACGCTCCACCCTCTCGACGTGGGTTTCCTTGCGCCCGCTGACGTCCAACGGAGGAGGGGGAATCTCCTTAGCTCTCTCAACGAAGCGGCTGCCCGACTCTACTGGCGAAAGCCGGTCCACGGTAAACACATCGTGCACTTTCCACTGCTTAGGCGTCTGCAACCTATAGGCCGACGGTGCGCCTCTATCGCTCGCGGGAAGGGCCATCTGCCTGTCGCTGTGAAAGACTTCCAGCACCCGAAGGGGCCCAAGGCGCTTCTTAAGCAATTTCTTGTGCAACCCGCGGTCGCCCGGCTGGGTGAGGTGCGTGGCATCCACCCAAACCTCATCGCCTACTGCGTAACTCCTGGACTTGTGACGCGCGTCGTACTGGGCGATCTGTTGCTGCTGAGCTAAGAGCAGCTTCTCCCTAGCGAGCTGCAACTGGCGAACAAACTGGCGGGCTGTCTCGTGGGCTGTACCCTTTTTTACTGCTGCGCCCCTCCCCCCCTTAGCTCGGCCTCTCCGTGATGCAAGTGCTGCCTCCACGAAGAAGTCCAGCTGAGAGGCCGGAGCGTGACCATACGTCAGTTCAAAAGGGGTGAATCCCGTGACGGCGGAACGAGAGTCATTAATGGCGTACTCGACCGGGGTACACCATAAATCCCAATCGTGCTGGTTGGCGTCGACATACGCGCGCAACATGCGTTCGACCGTGTGGTTTGTGTGCTCTGCCTGCCCATCACCTTGTGGGTGGTACGGCGTGGTAGAGGCAACCTGGACTCCCATCAACCGATGTAGCTCGAGATGCATCTCATCCCTGAAGCGGGAGTCCCGATCACAGACGATCTTCATGGGAGCGCCGTGCAAACGCCACACTTGGTCGAAATACATGCGCGCGATCTGTGCAGCTGAGCTGTCAGCGTAAAGCATGGGGACTACGTGCACCATCTTGGACAACTTGTCCGTGAAGGTAGCAAACGCGTCGTACCCTCGCTGACACCGGATGAGGTTCCCGCCTTCCTTACTGGACGGCGGGCACTCGTTCCCTGGGACGAGTCCAAGCTGACTGGGGTCGTCCTGGGGAGCCGGCGCCACTCGCGAAGACACCTCCTGCCCATCTGGGTCATCCGGTGTCTCCGGGCTCCAACCCACCAGGTGCTCCTCTCCTTGGCGAGCATCGTCTGCTGGTGCCATGCCATGAAGACAGCTCCAGCTTGACGTCTGCCTCTGCGCCACAGACCCTGTGTCTGGACAACATGCTGGCGCCATGCTGCGAAAGCGGACTCGACCCGGCGCCGACTGCCTTTGTCAAACAGGCCTTGAAGTTGGGCGACCTGTTGGGTGACGCCATTCCACGCTTGGAATGCCAGGCGCTGGAGCTCGCGCTGATGCGCTGACTGGTCCGTCCTGGCCCTCCATGCGACCCACGCAAGCCGCGCTGTTGCGCGCTGACGAGATGGCAGGGAGACTCTCGCACGTCGTTGCGCTGAATTCAGCGCCCAGGTGCTCCATTGACGGAAGGCCAATGCGAGCATGGATTGACGTCGCTCTCCTCGCCAAGCCGGATTGGGCCGGATGCGAGACTCGCGCCCCCGTGACTGGACGACGTCTAGCTGCTCTGGGCGCCGGACATCATCAGACTCCCCTTCTGCCGGGGGGCTCCAGTCACTGGCTCGGTAAATCTCAAAGCGCCCTGGGGCACTGATGAGATTCCCTTGCTCGCTCCCCACGAGGGAAGAGAGGGAGGACGCTGCCGGTCCCGACGTCGGTTCCTGACGGACGACCCTACTACTCGCACTCTTGCTGGACGCAGGGAGTGGGGAGAAGGGAGCTGCCGAGGGGTTCAACCCCTTAGCAGAGCGGTCCGAGTCCGACCCGGAGCCGGCGCTTGCCGCCGGCGGTGCCGGAGCCTCGGGCGACGCACGCTTCCGGCGCGCCGGCTGCCGTAGCGCCGAGCTCAATGCGAGCTCGGACACTGGCTCAGCCCCACTGACCCTCGCTGGTGAAGGGGTTTTTGGTGGCGAGGCCCTGGGGGGCCCACCAGACAACCCTGGAGGGGCTCTCAGGGGCGTGCGCGCCGGTGTAGCCTCGAGGGCTTCACCGCCGTATTGGCGCGCAAGCGCACGCCGCACTCCCCCCCCTCTCACGGGAGCGCCAATCCCGGCTGTCTGACCCGCCAGCTGCGCCCCAGAACTCCCCAGAGCCTGGGCCGGCCGACAGGCCCGCAGCGCGAGACCCCGACCGACCGGACCCCACGGCTGAGCCGGGGGCGGCGCCGGCCCGACCCCCCCCACGCCGGCCCGACCGACCGAGGCATTCCTCTTCATCTGAATACATGGGCATAGTATGCGTGCTATGCGTGAGATCTAATTCAGCTAAGGCCGAAAGTGTACGCGACACACGTGGCAACTAGCACCCGCCGATCTAGAAATTTACCACTTGCGCCCGAGCACAAGTGGCTACACCGGCCGAAGCGCGGAGATTTCCGGAAAGGAAGATCCTAGAAAGCTAAAGCCCCATGGGGGACATCAAACGTTGCACGCCCGCAAATTAACCAATCGAAAAGCGGTTGGTATGGCAACTAGTACCCGCTCCCAGGAATACGCCACTTGCGCGCGAGCACAAGTAAGCACACCGGCCGAAGCGCGGAGATTCCCGAATAGGGGGGACTAGAAGGCTAAATTAAAGGTAGGGGAAATCCCGAACCAACCCCGAATTTCAGCAAAGGCTTACGCAAAATTGAAAAATTTGCGCAGCGCTTCCGCCGCGAAGGGTCGGAATTGCCGAAAAACGGAGACGATTTGGTTTTCCCGCACCTGCGAGTCCAAAAGCACGTATATGCGTGCTATGCGTGTATGCGTGCTAGGACTAAGGCAACGCGCGCACCTTAAAAGATTGTCGTCGGGCTAGATTCCTCCACACCGACGCGGCTCCAAGCGACCTGGAACCCTCAATCCCACACACCACCGCGCAACAAGAACGAGAGCACAGGCATTCTCGATTTCGTAGTGCAAGTACTCGCTAGCTAATCGCACAAGGCGGGGCGGGTTGATCAGAATTTGCGCAAGAAAGACAAGGAAGCAACGTGAAAACACGAACTAATTACCATTTTGTAGGAGTCTACACCTTGACTTCTTCTCTTCTTTACGATTTCGGACTTATACTATTCTACACTTATTAAACGACCGCACGAGGTATGATTACGTTAGGTCAACTACAAGACTTCGGTTTCGTAAATCTTAATAGTTATGCTTTTGCTTTCAAGTGTATGCTTTCAATACACAATATACAGCGGATACGGCTCTTACTTTTTATGTTACAATTCTCAGTTCAGTTCATCTCTCCGAAACGGGTTACACTTAGAGTTCTTATGCATTCAGGAACTCTTTCCATAACTCAACTGTACTGAGTACTCCGTACAACAGTCTAGGCACCTCACATCAACATCATTCTGATCGGTCCTACTGTACTCCGTACTGAGTACTCCTGCGTTTTATACTTAGCCGTTTTTCTTGCTCTTGTGCTTGCCTCCTAGCACAGTCTCATTATGTAATATGTCATAATTATGCTGCCGCTTATAGCTTTATCTATTTCCATTTAAAATATATTTCGGGCCATGCTGGGCTTACTATAAGATACATATATTGTGTTGAGTTAACAGCCCTTTCGGTCCATACCAGATTGAAGGTATACTTTTTTAGATTTTTCTTCCACCGCGTTAGATTTGCAATATATCGCCGTATTATTTCCGAGCACCGTGTTAGTTTATCTGTGGCCCGCTTGACTACACTCCGCGTGTCTTTTACAAGACCAGTGCGCACCTCGCTTCCCCCGCTCCCGTGGTTTCTGAACATTATTGTGCTCTCCGTGTTACGCGTTACACCCACTTGTTGCCTCCCCTCAGCTACCATACCGTTTATTTGGGCATTCCTCTTTCGCACATGGTTTCGTATATGTCCTCGGGTCCCTTCCCTGAATTTTTTTGGTTCTAGGCTCTTTTTTGCAAAATTTCGATTTTTAACGAATTGTGCCTCATGCAATTCGCTTCCGGTCCAAGGTTGTCCGTTTGCCTTTATTTTTTCCCTACTAACCCTTTTTGTCATATATAAGCATTGTGTGAAACATTTTCGCCCCATTTTACTTCTAGCAGGGGGGTCCGTCGGCCGTTCTGCTGGTCAGCTTTTCTCAGCTGATGGACTGGCTACCGGTGACACCGGCTTATGTCTGGTCTCTGGTTATGCTGTGGGTACTTATGCTTCTGTGGACCTTGGTGTATTGTCTGGTCAGCTTGGGTCAGTTACAGTGGTCTACCCTCTGGTGCCCGCTGGCTATACTGGTATTCTGGTCTATGGCAGTGCAGAGTCAGTTCCATTGTATGTGCCCGACGAGGAGTGGGCTGCTTCTGGATTCAGTTCTCTGGCCAGTGCTGTCCCTGCACCCGTCCGGGTTGACAGGGGCATCGTGTGTGACTCTGGAGCCACATGTGTTATGTGCGGGGACCTGTCGGCCTGCACCGACGTGGACTACACCCGTACGGTGGCCTTCACCATGGTCACGGCTGGGTCTCACAGGACGGATGCTACTGTGACATTCCATCTGTATGGGGTCTGTATCCAGGACGGAGCCATCGACCACTTCGTTCTCCCAAACTCACACTATAAGGCCGACTGCCGCACTCTCCTGTCTTCTCGGGTTATGCTTTCCCTTGGCTTCGGGTACCCTGACCTTGTATCCCTCACTTACACCCACCTGCCTACTGGCCGTGTCTATCGGATCATTGACTCTGGCACGGACTATATGTGGGCGGAGGTCCCCGAGGGGGCGGCCAGTGCACTCACCCAGACAGTCTCACGTGTCCGCACCGGTGAGATCTGCGACTGGATGTGGGCACGCTCAGAGTATGCCAAGTGGGCTTTCCTGAAGGGCTCGCCCGCTGCACTGGCCAAGACCGGGGAACACAACTTTGACATCTCCCTCTTCGGAGACGACCTCCCCCCCGGCGTGGGTAACAACCAGACCTGCCCAGTCAGGTATTCACTGTCTGATTCCTGCTGGGGTCACCTCTGGGCCGGTGCCTATATATATGGCAACCCGCCCTTTGACAGACTCACCTGTGAGCGGATGCTCAAGAAGGCCAACCGAGACTTTGCAACCGACCCCGAGCACACGGTATTCCTCTTCCTGATTCCCCAGTCACACCTCAGTACCTTCAGGCAGCACCTTATTCACTGGGAGGTGCTACATGTGTATCCGGCTGGCACAGAGGGCATATTCAGCTACCGTCGTGAGCACACCTATGCTGGACGGCCCCTTCAGTCGGCTGGCTCGGAGGGCGGGGGGGACCGTGTCTTCATTGCTGGTACCCCGTTCCCGGTGGCTATCATCTACCGTGATCAGTACACGTCCATGAGGTTCACCCCTGAGAGGTGGTGCCATTCCGCATATGCTCATGCTCATGGTCTCAGGCTGGCTCAGCTCATGGACCTTGGTGTTGACATCGCCCGACCTGGCACTACAGTTACTCGGGAGCAGCTGCTGGCTCACAGGACCTGTGCTGAGGCCTGTGCTGTGTGTGCCCGTATGCGGACAGTGCAGCCGAGTCCGAAGCACCCTCCGGCTGACAGATACAGGGCTCAGAAGCCTGGATCTATGTGGGCTGCTGATGCTACAGGCCCGATCACGCCTATTGGCTATGACGGGTCGAGGTACCGCTGGACCTTTGTGGAGTTCACTGTGAGGTTTACACTTTGCTACTTCTCTGCTGAGAAGTCGGCATACAGCTTCATCCTGGCTCAGTTCCTGGCAGATGTTGTTCATCACGGCTTTGCCTGCACTGGCCTGGTTCTCCGCACTGATTGTGCCCCGGAGCTGTGTGACCCTGCAGCACAGGCTCTGTACAAACACCATGGCATCAAACACCTGCAGTCGTCACCCACCCTGCACTGGCAGAACTTCATGGCTGAATATGTGATTGGTAAGATCTCGTCGGTCTCCCGTGCACTCCTGGAGACAGCCGGTATGGACCTCACCTACTGGCCTCTTGCAGACAGTCATGCCTGCCTGCTATGGGATATCCTGCCTCATGGGCGGGACGCCGTGGTGCCATTCTATCACCTTATGGGCTATCACTTTACCTACTCCCGTATCGAGATATTCGGCACCCTGTGCACTGTGGCCATGGATGCTCAGCAGATGCGGGCCCGCCATCCGGGGGTCTCCAAGAACCGGACCCCCCGGGCCTGGCAGGGGCGGTTTGTGGGCATCAGCCTCAGGTCTTCGGCCTACAAGATACTGGACCTGGAGAGAAACAAGGTCGTTTCCGAGGGCCGGCCAGACTTCATCAGAAACTACTCAGAGTTCGCGGGCAGGTGATGTCATCGTTCCCTGCCCCCGCTCCCGACGAGCAGCACTCCGCACCCGTGCCCAGTGACAGGCCGGAGCCGTGGAAGGACTACACCACTGACATGGTGGTGACGGTCCATTCCGTGGCTGCCTATTATGACACCCGGGACGGTGAGACCTATGCCACCGTACAGTTGCTTGACACTGGTTCAGCCGACACTTTCTGGACCACCGCCCAGCAGTATGTCATGGCTGACCCTGCGGGCACTGCTTGGTTTGACTTGGTCCACTGGCTGGACCGCCGCAGGGTCATTGACTGTGTCAATCAATACTACCCGCTCTGGACTCTGGCTAAGGCTCAGGAGGCCCGCGGTGATCCGCTGTATCCGGCACTCATTGTGTCCACGGACATGAGGCGGTCCAGGTCCTATGGGGTACTCTTCCGGCCTATGGCCTACGGTGATGTGACTGCCCCACGTGCCTATGCCATGGACCTCCGTGCCAGTCTGGTGGTGTTCCCTGATACCCACAGTGCTTGCCACCTTCCCTTCTCCGACCACCCGGAGCAGGACCAGTGGCTCCTTCCGCACTATGTGGTCCCACCAGAGGACACGGTCGGTACATTGCCTGCCAGCGGCACATTCAGCTTCTGTCATATCTCTGCTGACCTCGCCGAGCGCCTGTACCACACTGCGGCTCCTGATCTGCCGCTGCCGGGTGGTTACCGCCAGGCGCTGTCTATGCCTGATGGGGCTCAGTGGGAGGAGGCTATCACCGGTGGGGAGGTGCAGCCTCTGATTGACCAGGGTAAGATAGAGCCGGTGGAGGTGCTACCCGACGGTGAAATCGCCACCAGCACCATCTTTGTGCTGAATAAGCCCTGGAAGCCACGGGATGGTCTACCGCCCGTCCAAATTCATAAAGCTCGGATGGCCGTGGCTGCCACATGGCACTGGGGCTACACCCAAGCTGAGACCGCATGCACAGTAGCAGACCTGCCCACCTTCCGCCTTCTCTTCATCCGGTCTATTATCTTTGCTGGTATGGGGGTTATAGTCTATCACTTTGACGTCAGTCAGGCCTTTGTTCATGCCCGTCTGGAGGTTCCTATATATGCGCGGTTCCCCTCTGGGTATATGTATAAGGGCAGATATGGCTATGCCAAGTTGCTCTATGCTCTCTACGGGCTACGGACGGCTGATGCTTCCTGGCAGACGCTGGCCAACAAATTCATGAAGTCCTTCACCTATCAGGGAATGCACTTCAACCAGTCCACATATGACCCGTGCCTATACTAGATTGTGACCTGGTAGCACTTCATTTTTGTCGCGAGGTCTTTTTTTTTGTCGCACAATTATACCGTGCGACAGAAATGAGCGTTGCGCTCATTTCTGTCGCACCTGCGACAAACATGAGCGCAACGCTCATTTTTGTCGTGAAAATTCACAGAAAATTTCCGAAAATGAAATTAAGCTAGGGGGAACACAAACGAATAGTACCGCGATTATGACTTGAAAAACAAAATTACTGAACGAGTAGTACCGCGAATATTACATAAAACACAGGTGTATTATATGATCACTTGGGGACATTCTTTTAGCACGAGGCATACGTGAGTAGCAAGCAAGCATTTCAGATGGATAAAGATACTAAGAGAAAAATCGATTACTCTCTTAAAAAATATTAGCATAATTACTTATTACTACTAGGCTGCTAGTTTCTAATACAAGGATTCAACTACCCGAGGGCGATATGAAAATCTAAACTAGGAAACTAGAGCACAGCGCACGTTCCAAAATCTTCAGAACCAAAACGTTTCCTGCAGCACACGAACAGCGAATCAGTCAGGACGTTGGGGTTCGAACCCAATACCGACAGCCAACTGCTGTCCGCATTTCACCCTCGGGTGGGCGTCTACGTACAAAATAGACGTTTTGAAAACAGCAGCGGAACAGTGGGTGGGAAATCTAAAATTCTGAACATCAATAATCGGCGAAACCTAACCAGAGCTGGAAGTCACAGGATGCCGCCAGAGTGCTGGCGGCATAAAAAGATGCTCGGCGAAAAAAACAAAACCTGCAAAAAACGAAACGCTGGTTAGTAAAGACGTTGGGAATCGAACCCAACCCGTCGGAGAATTCCGCCGGTCTCCAAGCACCCCTTCAGCTTAGTAGGGCCAGAGGGAAAGATGCCGCCAGGAACGTTGCTGGCGGCTTCAGAAAAGGCACAGCATGAATTATACACTATGGCCGTTGCTGGCGCCTTCAGAAAAGGCACAGCATAAACCTGCAAAAAAACAGAGCGCTGCTCAGGAAGGAAGAATTCCTGTTGGAAATTGAGCCCAAACCGTCAGGCGGGATGCAAAGACGCCCGACGGCCTCCAATCATCCATATATCGCAGGATGGGCTGCTGGTGGGATGCGGCTCATGTGAGAACATTGCAGGAACGCCCCCCCGCCGGGTTCCACGCATGCACACGAAAACATGGTCGATATGAAATATCGCTAAAGAAAAGTAGCGCGCAAAAATCATTAATCAAACAAGAACACAAGCCGCGCGCTGAGACAGCGAGCAGGTAGGCGCAAGATAAGAGCTGGGAGAAAAATGAAAACGTTGCCGACCAGGATCATATCATATCCACTTTTGTCCGGGCCGCGCCGCCGATAGGAGTGGTGAGATGATCTTGAATGACGAGATGCGTAAATAATTGTAAATTCCGCATATCTTCGGGGTAAAATATGGAATTGTTACCCGTGTCTCTCGTTGTCGGTTACTAACGATCGGCCGAAACAATCCGGGGTAGGACTGCTGATGATGATGTTGAGATCGGTAAACCTGTTAGAGCAGTTTTGCGACAAATTCATAATTGTAAATTCCGCATATCTTCGGGGTTAAATATGGAATTGTTACCCGTGTCTCTCGTTGTCGGTTACGAACGATCGGTCGAAAGAATCCGGGGTAGGACTGCTGAGATGCTATCGTATCATGATTGGCCGGTAAAGCGCGAGCGCTCGACACAATCATGGTAGGACTGCTGACATGGATGAAAAACAGCATATATATCTTCGTGGTATAATTTTGAATTGTTAAACGTTTCTCTCGTTGTCGGTCGAAACAATCCGGGGTAGGACTGCTGAGATGCTATCGTATCATGATTGGCCGGTAAAGCGCGAGCGCTCGACACAATCCGGGGTAGGACTGCTGACATGGGCAGAAATTTTTTGGAAAATTTCCAACGGCATAATTTTTGAGGGACAGCTCCTGCGGTGTGGCCTGTTGATGTCACTTTTTTCCAGGAAACCTGTTTCGCTCCTTTAAGGGAAACGAAATGAAAAACAGCATATTTCTGAAAAAGCTGCGAAGCGTCGTTGATATAAACGAATCTTTTTGCGACACGACAAATAAAAAGACCTCGCGACACAAATGAGAGGCTTCCTTGTGACCTCTGTGTTCGTGGCCTTCGTGGCTGTCTACGTGGATGACTTCGGGCTGACATGTGATGATGCCTTCCACCAGGCTTTCTGGGCAGCTTTCCAGGCGGCATTCAAGAGCAAGAATCTTGGCCGTATGACAGCCGTCCTGCAGCTTGCGGTTGACTATGATCGGTGGGGCATTGCACTGTCCCAAACCAGGCAGATCAAGGAGCTCATGTCCAAGTTCAAGCTTCCGGCCAAAACCTTTCACAATCCGATGGATGTGAACCTCGTTATCCAGAAGCCGGAGCACCCTGATCTCACCCTTGTCACCCCGTATCTATCACTGCTTGGGTCCCTGCTGTGGATTGCACGGTGCACCAGGCCAGATGTGTATTACTAAGTCATATATCTGGCACAGTTCTCCTCATGGCCCTCGGCTCAGGCCTGGGAGGCACTTCAGAGAGTGGCTCAGTATCTATACTTCACACGGCACTACCGTATCCGTTATGCTTACCCCAGTGCACCGCTTTCTGTGCTCACAATACAGGTGTATTCGGATGCTGACCATGCTCGTGACAAACTCCTATGTTCGGATAAACGTGACTCCCCCGGACGTAATTTACGCGTATTTACGTGTTTCCGGAGTTTTGAGATTTACCCGTAATACGTAATGCACTATGGAGAAAATAGGATTACATCCCAACGGACATATTCACATATAATGAGAGAAAACCCTGCAATAATGACATTTCTGATTACTTATCTACGGTATTTACGATTCACGGTAACCTTCACACATTTCGACACTAGGCATTAGGGCCCCCAACATATGAACATAGAACATATTGTACGGAAGTACTCGAGTGCACGACACAGGAGTCAGCGAGGAGAGCAGGTATCAACGAATCAGCTTGTGGGCCCAATGCAAGTAGACAAATCCATTGCAAATTTGAAATACGGTATTCAAATATGAGGAATTAATCTGCTACTATCTGCAGAGTAATTCATATGCATCGATGCGACATGCTATAACGAAGCACGTAAGGAAGGAAAGCAACTAAGCAAAGTTGTGGTGCATAGGCGATAAATGTATGACTGTGATTCAACCTAACTACCTATCTACCTAGCTAAAAAGTGAAAGGAATAGGTGCACGAATGGCGCGCCCAGAGACTGCAGACACACGAGTGGGCTCCACTTGTTCAGGCGCCACGCGCCTAGTATGTTGCTCCTGGATGCTTCCCCAAGTCCTAGGTTTTCCGTTTTGTGTGTGTGACGGTTGATATCGTTCTGTTTTCTGTTTTGTGTGTCGACGGTAGATCGATATCGCAGGCCAACCAGATCCCTTGGAGGGCTTGGAGGGCTCGAAATGACGTAAAATCGCGATTTTACGTGGTACACGTAAAATAAGGCCGAAATCGAGGCTCGTGTAAATTACGCGTATTTACGTGTTTCCGGAGTTTTGAGATTTACGCGTAACGCGTTTATCCGAACATAGACAAACTCAACGGGTGCCTCTCCTACTCGGGGGGCATTGTATTCCTCAACGGCATGGTCCTTCATTGGGTATGTGCCCGCCAGACTGATGCCGAGATGTCCTCCACTGGATCTGAGTATGTGGCAGCCTCTGTGGTTGGGCAGCGGGCCATGTCTGCTATCCATATGATTGTGGAGATGTTCGGATTTATCAGAATCACGCAGCAGGAGCCGGGTGTGTCTGCTCTGGCTCTGTCTACGGCCTTCCCTGCAGCTGACACTTCTTGGATGCAGAGGACGGCCACGTTCTTCGAGAATCATGCTATGGGTCATGGTCAGATGGGCCCCGCCTCCCCCCTACACTACCAGGAGGCTGAGCCTGTTCCTGACAGCAGCCTGTATGGGTTGCCCTGCCTCACGCGGTGCCAGTACCATATGATGGCACGGGCTACGAGGACGGTCCGCGGGAGTACCACTCTCAGCGGTCTGGCATGTATGGTACCTCGGGACCCTGATGGGAATCACAAATCCAGTCGACTCGAGGGAAAAGATGCCGAGACCGGGTTCGAGCCCGAGACCTCACTGTCACTAGTCGTGCGCTCTATCCACTGAGCTATATCGGCTTATTGATGACGATGAGAGATGGTGGTGGCGTAGTATGGTGTGAGCGACGGATAATTATGCGATCCCCAGACTGTGACACGTAGGCGGCGAAGAGTGAAACACGAAGGATACAACTTTTCCCCCAATCTGCCGTTGCGGTGCGCTCTCTGTTGGGGCATCGCGCGGCTATGGGCGGCGCGACTGTTGGGGGCGTGCGGCCTGTGCGGCACGATTGTATCCTTCATGACACAACCTCACTCTGAAGTGTCTACGTGGCACAACCACAACCAGCTGCCGGCGTCACACCTGCGCAGTGGAAGCGTGGTAAGAGCCCATAACCTGATGGGAATCACAAATCCAGTCGACTCGAAGGAAAAGATGCCGAGACCGGGTTCGAGCCCGAGACCTCACTGTCACTAGTCGTGCGCTCTATCCACTGAGCTATATCGGCTTATTGATGACGATGAGAGATGGTGGTGGCGTAGTATGGTGTGAGCGACGGATATGTGATCCCCAGCCTGTGACACGTATGCGGCGAAGAGTGAACCACGAAGGATACAACTTTTCCCCCAATCTGCCGTTGCGGTGCGCTCTCTGTTGGGGCATCGCGCGGCTATGGGCGGCGCGACTGTTGGGGGCGTGCGGCATGTGCGGCACGATTGTATCCTTCATGACACAACCTCACTCTGAAGTGTCTACGTGGCACAACCACAACCAGCTGCCGGCGTCACACCTGCGCAGTGGAAGCGTGGTGGGCCCATAACCTGATGGGAATCACAAATCCAGTTGACTCGAGGGAAAAGATGCCGAGACCGGGTTCGAGCCCGAGACCTCACTGTCACTAGTCGTGCGCTCTATCCACTGAGCTATATCGGCTTATTGATGACGATGAGAGATGGTGGTGGCGTAGTATGGTGTGAGCGACGGATATGTGATCCCCAGCCTGTGACACGTAGGCGGCGAAGAGTGAAACACGAAGGATACAACTTTTCCCCCTATCTGCCGTTGCGGTGCGCTCTCTGTTGGGGCATCGCGCGGCTATGGGCGGCGCGACTGTTGGGGGCGTGCGGCCTGTGCGGCACGATTGTATCCTTCATGAGACCCTTCATTCCCAGGCTGGAGCTCCCAGTGGCTGTCATGATTGAGAACCAGGCGGCTTCCTCCATTCTGAGGAATGTCATGCTATCCACCAAGATTAAGCATGTGTTGATCCGTTTTCACTGCTTTCGGGGGTGGGTGTGTGCTGGGTACCTAGTGCCTGTTTACATCAACACTTTACTCAACCTGGCTGATATCTTCACCAAGCCTCTTCCTGGGCTCAAGGACAAGGTGCGGGTGATCATCAGCATGATCGAGTCCTTCATGGACGTGATCCGCCCGCACCCCAGTGGTGCGGGTGACTCCTAGGTTCTCTGGTCCTCTGTCCGGCTGAGCTGCAGGCCTATGAGCCGGCAGCGGTCGGGCAAGGGGTCTTTTTGGTCTGACTGGATTGATGCCCTTTGACGTGGTGCCCTCCTGGACTGGACTTTGTGTTCGTGGACAGACTGGTACCTATGACCTGCCCTATGAGACCTTAGACACCGACAGCTCTACTCTGACCTTAAGCACATCTGACTGGATTTAGGCCTTTGACTACATCCTCTATGACCTCTTTGACATCTTCTATGACCTCGAGGACTGGTTGACCGTCGAGCTGAGCAGCATCGGATGAGAGTATCTATCGGGGAGCGAGATCTGGCGGAGACCAGTCACTATTTTCATATCCTTGTGGCAGTCCACCTAGTTGGCATGCATATACTAGTACTTTAGCATTCGGTTTAGAGGGTTAGCCGGAAGCGGGGATGGCGGCAGGTCGGCCCTTTGGTTGATGTTGTTCTGATCCGTGGACGGGGACCTCTTAGTTTGCATTAGCTACCTGTTTCACATTCTTGTGCCACCTCAGCCGAGGTGGTGTGCTGAGATTCAGTAGTTCAGTACCACGTATGACGTATGACAGTGACAGTGACAGTACAGTGACTTCCTACCTGTACTCAGTAGTTCGACTTCGGTAGCTTAGACTGTGACACACGATATGATTGCCTAGTGACGGCCTCAGAGCTTAGATAGCCTGAGAGTCGTGTATTCATTTCTATCTTTTGATATACCCGATTGCCTCGCTCAAACCCTACGGCGTTCAGCGTTTTCACTGTGTCACTAGGACATTCTAGTATCGAGTTCTGAAGGCTAAACACTTCTCAAGTGCTCTACTTATTCACTCGTCACTCGGGCTGCAGGGTCAACCACCCGGCACCCGATGTCACACCACGGCTCAACGTTCAATTCCTGATCCGATCTCATTTCTAATTCCGATTCGTCATTCTCGATTCAGATGTTACGTGTCGACAGACTGACACGATGACTGCCATACAGTATTGTCATACTACTGTACTATCATAGTGTCATACCCCCGACATCTGATACTCGATTTCATTATCTTTCCGATCCCGATGCGAATCTGGCCATTCTCCGAGGATCTGACTAAGTGCCACGATGACCACCCCACAGTACTGTCATACTACTATAGTGTCATAGTGTCATACTGTCATACCCCGGACATCTGGTACTCATTCTCATCGTGATTTCAAGCCCAATTTCACTGTCATCGTGTCAATCCCAGATTACTCCCGATGACACACATACAGACGCATAGACATATCGGCTCACGCTGTGCCTCCGGGCACATATGGCTATCAACGAAATACGTGCATTTAACCCCAGCCCAGTAAAACTTCAGGAAATAAAAGCCTACTTGCAATGGGCTCCAACAGTGCGCGTTGAAATAACCAAATCGGCATGCATGTGAATCACCGGTCAGTTGCAAAGAGCATAGTGCAGTCACATTATTACATTTTGAGATGGCACGTCTTGGAAACATAATTTCCCTTCATAAACGGTGTTTATACCGTCACGTATGCTGACTTTATGTCAAAGTTAGTGACGGGGCTCCACTGAGGAGAAACTATTTTGGACGCTGCACCATATCATTTTTTAGCAAGCTTGCCCTTAGTAGCATGGAGGTTGTTTCCCGCACATATGCCTCACCTGCACAAGAACCGAAATGAGTATCGGAGTCGAACAAGTTGCCAAGATAGAAGTCAGAGATGAAACTATGATAGCCCACATCCTTCATGGTTCAACTAACATAGGTACTGGTGAAACGATTGAAGCTAAATCCGCGTTCAACAAACGCATTGGACAGATTGGAATTCCCAGCAAGCCTGTGAAGTCCCAAAGTCAAGTATGCAGTATCACCAAGCAAAACGGGTTGGGGGGTTTGCAATTTGCTTGGGCGCACCTGTTGACAGGCACTTTTGGAAAGTAGTGTTGCGTTGATCAGCATGTCGTGCATACAAGATTTTGTTGTGGGAATCAATGCGCGCCTGGAGCATACATGCGTGACTAAGCAGTGCACTGTAAAAGTCTATGCCAGTCGACCTCACAACGAGAGCAAGACTGCAGAGCATCCATCCACGTGTATCTTGACTGCAAGTTCAACTCGTCTTCAGTTTTATAGACGTGAAGACATAACATTTAACTCAAGAACACACCTGAATCATGTCTTCCATGATGAGGGAGGCAAGCTCCTTTTCCAACAGCTGCACGGTGGTCTTAAACGCTTCGGCCATCGTTAACATTCTCACAGAGATGAACGGTGTTGTGTACTGAATAAGCGCGTTTTTCCGGATCTGTGAACAGGAAGTCAGGGGTACGACGCCCAGTTCAGACCTGGAGTTGGTGGGCGCCACAAGCCGGGGCCATGCGGTGGAGGGGATAAACGCGGCAGGCAGAATAACTGCCCATGTTGGTTGGAGGCGCAAAGCACGTGTGCAGAACGTTCAGGTCTTTACAGCTACAAGGTTAGCATGTGCCACGGGCGTTCGGTTTGATTCCCTGCGACGAGCCTCGCATATGACGTGCATATGGAAGTTCGGTCGGTTTCGCTGCTACCGAGCCTCGCATATGACAGAAGTGTTCGGTCGGTCCGCTCCCCTGCTGTGAGCTGAACAGGTTCAAAAGTAAGAACCTACACACCTGCGCATACAGTCGATCGACGTGATCATACAAGTGGATATCGAGCAGAAGTGTCGGACGAAGGGCATCTAGGTAGCTCAAACAGGACGCGTAGCGCGATGAGTGGAAATCTTGAATCAGCTCTCGGACCTGCAGGGTGCGGACACCTCCCAGGAGTAAGTAGCCTGAACACATAAAAACCTGGGCCCTCTAGAAATAGCGCTGAGCAGTTCGCTGGAACTCGAACACTTTCTAAGATGGGCTTCAAAGCTCGTATTCAGAGGTACGCCTACCCAGCAAAAACACGCAATGTGGGTGACGCAAGGGAGCTATGCTCGCTCACCTCTGGTACCACTTCAAGGAAATTGTGGAAGACACTATTATCGATCACCTGAGCACAACTAAAGACAATCAGTCTGATTTTGACAAACGTGTTGCGCGACACAAGAAAATACACCGAATGGCATCGGTCAACCAAGCCCTCATACCTTACTCTTCAGCTCGGCGCGGTCGAAGGAGGCCAGTGCGCATAGCCCCCCATAAATTGCGACATCCTGTTTTGCAAGGAAGTCCCCAGCTGACCTTCACTGGTTTTTTGTTGGAATATGCGTGCACAATCCGAACGCGAGCATGGAGCACATGAGGAAACTGGCTGCGCAAAAGAACCTCAGCTGCACCAAGGGAAGCGAGAACACAGAGCGGACCCGGAACAACTTCGAAAGTGATATTGACAACCAGAGAGCAACGGGCTCGTTTCCTCTACCGAATAATATACAAATGTGTATGCGGGCAAACAGAAGCGTGCATGGCATGCCTGCGCAGATATTATGTGGCTCGAGCTATTTGCCAGCTCAACTTGGACCTCCACTAATTTGCGCGCTGCAAGTTTGTACCTGTTGCGGGGACAGAACACCAAGAATTGAGTTATTCTGGCTCATACGTTATATGCTCGAGGATGAAACCATGATAGTGCGCATGTGTTCTTACTTTTTGTTTTCCAAGTTGGCGAGACCCGCCGCACAACGCAGCAGCGCAAGAACACCTGGATCCTGCAGTTCAGGAGTCTGGGCAGAGCACACCACAACTTCCCTTTAGAAGGGTGTTGCAGTCACAAACAGACTTGTGGTCTTTTGTAACGGGAGAAGTGTGCGTGCGAGGGAAAGAGAGAGCAAGCCACCCGCAGGTCGCTGTTATGTTTGTGAGAAAGCTTAACAATCAGCTGCAGGAATGAGTGAGAGCGCAAGAACCTGCTCTGCCTTCAGCACATAGTTGGCGACTTGAACAAAGTTGTTGGTCTCAATGCCGACTCTTATAACGTTTAAACACCTGAAAAAGGTTCGAAAGTTCAAAGCGCTGTGCAGCTCGTTTGTCCCCTTCGACAAGTGGCGCTGGAGACGAAAGGAAGACGCGACACATACATGGATATGATGTGCTTGGAGGTCGTACAATAATCTCGAGTCCTGATGTAACACTTTAACGCCGACTGAAGCCAAAACCAGACAAAAATATCTCAGCCACGAATATTACTGCTTGTAAGCTGCTTCTTAGCTGTTTAATAAAGCGGTTTGAAGCTACGAAGAGGAACCAACTCCAAGTCTGCGTAAAGCTCAAAGCACTTTATGTACAGGGCCTCACTTGCATATGTATACCTGCAAATCTCCCCTGCCATAATAGTAGTCACCTAGATCGTTGTGTCCCATCCGAATGCTTTCTTTAATGAGGTTCGTTTTGTACGTGCTAAGCTCGTTGTCCAACTTCTCAGCTCGCTGTGAAGCCAAACCTCTCGAGCACCTTAGCTAGGTTCTCAATAACAATAGCTTACGTCTGCTTGCCACTTTCAGTTTCTGAGTAATACGAGGAAAATAAACCCCAAAAACATCCGGGACAAATATCACTTTGAGGAGAAGTTGAGCGAAACGGTGTCATGTTTTGTTGCTAAATGGAGCGAGAAGGGGAAACAGTGGAAAGGTTGTGACCATGGCACCTTTGTTGCTTCTCTGTCAACTTTATCGATCCACTCCTGATCCAAAGTATAAGTCTGACCTAGCCTCCCCCCTATTTGCTCCATAATCTGCAAGGATCTCAAACCCTCAGTTTATCAGTCTCCAGGACGCAAACCTGAAAGTTCAGCAGCGAGTGGCCTAAAGGACTTGCAGAAAGGGAAACAGAACGAAAATTAGTTATTTAGTCAGCTGTACCTCACTATATGCCATAGTATTCTCTCCACTTTTGAGCTCATCTGCAGCCATACGTAAAGCTTCGAGATCGAGTGGAGGTCCAACTCGCTCAGCTATGAATTTCAGTCGAGCAATTTTTGCATGCCCAGAGTAATTGGAAATGTAGCCCTGCAGTGACACGACGCCAGTTCATCACAATAGCACACAGACTGAACGAGTTTCGCGGTTCGATCAGCTCACCTCAAGGTCGAATGTTGACGGGTTTGACGGAATTGCCTCCATCGTTCGTTGCACACCGATTGAAACAAAGATCTTACGAAAAATACGCACAGAATACTCACGCAACCAGGAATTTTAGAAAGCAAACATTTGGTATGAAGCCATGATGTGAACCGGATATTCCTCCAGACATGGAGCAGTTCTTTCTTTTCACTGACTGATGTCTCCGCGATTCGTCCCAGCCGAGCGCAAGCGCAGGCCAGGCGCAGGCGAAGGCCTAATAAGTGCGATTCTATGGTTTGGCGATGGCGCTGGCGTCACGTCACGTCACGGTGCGTCGCGTCGCGTCGCGTCGGCCGACTCACGATTGTCACCAGTTTATCTCTATGACGTGCAACCCCCCAGCTGGGGGGGGTGACCCGTTCCCCTCTGTTGTGCGTGCAGTGGGCGGCGCTGTGAGTTGTGGGATGCGGTTACTCTTACTCTTGTTCCCAGAGTTTCTCCGAGCGCGGCCGCTGCGCGGCCTGCGACACGCGAGGGTCGAGGTTACAGTTGATCGAAGAGGCTCGGAGAAACTCTGGCATTACTTGGCAAAAGCGCTCAAATGCCCGTTTTCGCTATCTCTTTTCCCCGCAAATAGGTTAAACCAACAGCCGAAAACGAGGATAAGATAATTTATTGCAAGCTGTGTAGTTAACGTAATGGAGCAAACTCGACGGAATATTCAAGGTATGACCTCTAACTATTATTTCTTCTTGCTCGCTTGCGACAATGGGAGGCCTCTAGGGCCCTTTAAAATCATGAAGGATACAATCGTGCCGCACAGGCCGCGCGCCCCCACAGTCGCGCCGCCCATAGCCGCGCGATGCCCCAACAGAGAGCGCACCGCAACGGCAGATTGGGGGAAAAGTTGTATCCTTCGTGTTTCACTCTTCGCCGCCTACGTGGCACCGTGGGGAGTCAATACAGTACTCTGTACCGCACCAGGATCGCCATCAATAGCCAGAGTAGCTCAACGGCAGAGCGCTCGTCCGGTATGTTGTAACAAACGCCGGCTTCTCATGGTACCGCGCCGGGTTTGTTCAGCTGGTGACACGCATGACAGTGGTGACAGCATGACAGGCTTTACGAAGATGACCATCTGTGAGATGCAGACTTGTTAGAGAAGATATGGTCACCATCAGGTGACCAGGGAATGATAAGACGAAGATGGCAGTGACTCCTTTGCCGCTGACGTGTCAGTCAGAATGCGGTAAACGGTAACATTGTTAGAGCTGGCATGGGATAATGACTTTCCATTGGCCAGATGAAGATTTAAGGGCTAGAACCCGTTACAGTTTTGGGAAATGTGACAGGACATTGAGATATAAGTAGACTCTGACCGAAGGTCAGGCTAGTGGACTCATTATTGTTTTGCCTTCGCAAGTACTAGGTGGCTGTTCGCGTGCCAGTGCTAGAGTGCTAAGACAGTTCTGCTCACAACTTTTGTACACACAATAATTCGTATTTTGTGATATAATATCAATTTTGATGGATATATTTTACTGCTGTTTTCATACTTTTTCAAAACAATAATGTCCTGCGCGGAGCGGCTTTTTATTTCAGTGTTAATCCGGAAGTGAAGGCCCTTTGGCGAGAAGTCAGCAGCAGTTGAAAGAGCGGATTCGGAAGTCAGGCGACTCCAGGGGCACCCACGGTGCACTGGCGGACCCTTTTTCTTCCCTGAACTTGGTGGTACTTGCACTGAAAGAGCTTCCAGTGACGGCGGCGACGGATCAGCTTTGAATTCACTAGTCATGAGCGGTCTCCTTCTGCACAGTGATATGCTCAACACCTTGTTCTTCAGCGAATCCAGGGGCACCCCTGGTGCACTGGCCTAGCTGCTGACAGGTGTCCTCCAGTTTTGAGCTAATCAGCACGGCATGAGCTTGGGCGGCGGCGGCGACAAAGTTAATCAGCAGTTAATGTACACCTGGATGAGCAGCTCTCAGTGGTTCTTTCAGCTGACCACCTTGCTTGAAGTGAATCCAGGGGCACCCCTGGTGCACTGGCTTAACTGAAAGGCAGGTGTGTGTCACCTGGGAGCTAATCAGCAGCGGCATCTGCCCTGTCTTACCGGCTAAGAGTGGATCAACAGCTAATGTGCACCTTGATGAACTATCTTCCAGTGGGCTCTCCAGCTGGCCACCTTGTCTGAAGTGAATCCAGGGACACCCCTGGTGTACTGGCTTAGCTGAAAGGCAGGTGTGCTTGGCCTGTGAGCTAATTAGCGGCGACATCTGCTTTTATTTACCAGCGAAGAAGTGGATCAGCAGTGAATCACTGCTCTATGTCTGGAACTGCAACTTACGGTTTCTTGGGCAGCTCCACCTTGTCTGACGGTTAATCCAGGGACACCCCTGGTGTACTGGCCTAAGCCTGAAGCAGAGGAAGAGCTTGCCAGAGGACTGGCAGCAGCATCAGCTCTGAAGGCGACAACTGAGTGGTCTATTCCCTGGTGTGACACAGTGACCTGGTGGATTCAGAGTTAATTACGTTTCAAGCCTGGAGTGCTGCTCACTACTGGAGTGACCTTCTGCTGCCTTATCACAATGTGTTGGAGAATTCTTCTATCCTTTCTACAGTATTGGTCAGCCGGTGAGGCCCTCATGTCACGGGCCACCTTCTGAATCAGCAGTAGCGCTGCGAATCCAGGGTGCTTAGCACACTGGCTTAGCTTCCAACTCTGTCAGCGACCTGGTACTTGTTTACTGGACTGGACTGGAGAGTGAGCTTACATGCCAGCCATGGTTTCCTTGATTAGCAGTGGTGTTGTGAATCCAGGGGTGCTCAGCACACTGGCCTAGCTCACACCGCTGCATATCAGTGCTATTTCTTGGTGTTGTGGAGTTGCCCTCACTGTCATTGTGCTCTTGATGAACTCTGGCCCCGCTAATCCAGAAGTGCTCAGCACACTGGCCCAGCTTTGATTTTCCTCGCACGAATACTCTGCATCTGCTGCTGATTCAGAGCGCTGAAGCACAGTGCTGGACCTTTAGGCGTTCGCTGCCCACACGCGTTTCGTTCTTTCACTTGTTCAGCAAGGCGAATCCAGGGGCACTCAGTGCACTGGCCTGAGCCAGTCTGAGTCAAGCCTCCAGTCTACTGGGGGACGAGCTTTGCGCTGAGAGGGGGGACTCTTCCTTGGTCCCGTTGGCTGAGCATCAACACAGTACTTCACCACGGAGGGCGAGGCAGAGCCAAGCGTTGCCTCTGTCCATTCCAGAGAACGTGAGGCACGACGGCTGGCACGAGAGCGGGCCAGTCAGGACCTTGACACGGAATATATGAGCGCAGAGGGTTCGGGCTCAGAAACCACTCCCTCCGCACCGCCATCTCCAGCAGCAACAGCGCTAGAAGCAACAGCACTCGCAGCGGCAGTAGCAGCCTCAGCGCCTGCAAACCAGTTTCTCTTTGCGTTTGACGACGTAGACGAGATGGATCACTATGAGAAGGAGAGCCACTCACTTGATAAGGAAGACGTCAGACTCCAGTACACCGGTAGTAAGAGTGAGGACAGAGCGCTCTTCATCAGGCGTTTCGTGGACATGGTGGCGAAAGTCCAGCGGGCTTTTGAGGCCAGGAAGCGTAGGTACATGAAGTCAGCATCTTACCATGCGCTCAGTCAGCAGCAGAAGGAGGCCTTCGCTGGGTCCAGACCAGACTACAGATCATTGTGGGACAGCATACCATCGTTTCTAGCAGGGGATGACCATTCCACCTCAGTCGCTTATGACTGGTGGTGCGCTGCCTACCTGAAGAATGGCGTCATGGCTTCACACGCTTGCCATGTCCTGAAGGACGTTACCATGAGAGATGCCTACCAGGGATCTGTGCGTTGTGCTCAGCCTCCTTTTCATGAGCTGGCGCCAGGGTCAACCTGGGCAGTTTGTAAGGTGTTCGAGGAGGGTGATGAGGATGGCGAGGCGTCTGATGAGTGGGCAGGCGAGGGAACCTCCACGAGGGGTCTCACGGGGCCAGATGGCACTGAAGATTCTCACTACTCTTGGGCCTTGAGGGCTTTCGTTGCAGAGCTCGAAGCTAAATTCTTGATGAAGGGCACCAAAGAGAAGGAAGATCTCTTGATTGCCAAGCCGCAGACCAACGAGCAGGACGGCCTCGCCTACGTGAAGAGCTGTCGTCGCAGGGAGGCAGCTCTCAACACCGGCAGGAGGGTGGAGGACTCCGTCGTCAGGCAGAACATCGAGGAATGCATTAAGGGCCTGCGCATCAAAGAATACCGAGATCGCGTGTCCGAGCAGCTGCGTGTCAGCCATCCTGCCCCCAACAGGGTTACTTGGGAGGACCTCGAGGTGATCGTGGAGGTGCAGGACAAGCTCAAGAACGATGCAGAGGCTTGGGCCCTCACACTGCAGCAGGAGCTGGTTCGCAGGCTCAACTGCGTGTACTCCTGCTTCGAGGCCAGGCAGATGGGGCTTGACCTGTCTGCGCTGGTATCAGCCATGAGGCGCTCGGGTTCTGCCTCCAAGACTGGGGACAGACGCAGGGACCCCAAGAAGAAGGAGCAGGCACAGCATGGTGGCGACGACGCCAAGAAGCCTGCGAGGGAAGCGAACAATGCCGAGCGTCAGAAACCTTCTTACAGCAAGGTGCCACCACCTGATGCTTCGAAGAAGTTTCAGTGTGACTGGTGCTTCACGCGCCTGCCCCACTCTCCAGAGCGCTGCTACACGGGGTGTCGTGATGCCCGGGTGCCGCCCAACTTCCACAAGGACAGGCAGAACTCCAAGTGGCCGGACGAGGTCAAGAATGCCCAGATGCGCGCCTACAACATCGCACACCGCTTTGATAAGCACAAGATGGGGATCACCACCAAGGAGTGGCTTAAGCTCCCTGAGGCCAAGCAGAAGCAGCCACAGCAGCAGCAGCAGCAGCAGCAGTGGCTGCCAGTGCCGAGGTCAAGGAGAAACTCGCCGCAGAATTGTCAGGCCTCCAGGCAGGGTCACCTCCAAAGGATGACAAGATCGCCGATGCACAGGCCCGATCATAGGCCAGCGATGCGGAGACCGAGTACGACTCCAACTTCACCCAGCAGGCTGAATACGAGGAGGATGAGCAGGACTGCCCTGCTGGGGGTGGGCTGGAAGGTGGTCATGGTGTTGGCATCGATCACGCACCTAGTCTCCAGGCCAGCGCCGCTGTCGCCTTGGGCAGCACTCAGCAGATGCGGGGCTTCCAGGTCAAGACGCCGGAGGAGTTCGACAGGACCGCTCAGGTGCCTAGGGCCGTTCCTCCCGACGTACTCAGCAGGAAGGTCCACCTGTTGGCATCCAATCTTCGCAGCTCCGTACCAGGGTAGAAGTCTTCCAAATTTCTTTACGGCCCGTAAACTATATTTCCGCTGGCCCGCTTTCGGCCAAAACGGTCAAGGAAGAACAATGCCCGCCGCAGGCGCGAAATTTTGAAATTAAGTATGGGGGTTTGATAAAAAGTGGCATAAAATGCCTATATTTTTGGCCGAAGTTTGGCCGGCTCATATTTTTGTGCGGCCCGGGGGCGAAAGCCCCTTCGGCCCGGTTTCGGCCCGGAGCGAGCTTCTGCGGCCCCGGGCCGGCCCGCCACGGTAAGACTTCTACCCTGCTCCGTACGCGCCTGCTCGCAGATTGCTGCCATCCTGATATCCCAGAACGCCATCGATCTCCCGAAGGACATCGAGAACCTTTTGGCGCTGGAGGAGCTCATGGGCAAGGATCCGAATGATGCAACCGAACAGCCCACCGAGGTCAATGAGCATGAGTTGGAAGACACGCACGCCACAGCGACGCAAGGAGTAAGAAGGGAAGCAGACGGTTCAGGACATTGTGCAACCGAGGAGGTGCCATTGGACGAGATGCCCAACGGGGTGGTCGACAGCGCCGCCGCTCGATGTGCAGCTGCTGCCTACGTGGACGATCTGGGGGTGGTTGACTTCAGTGACCATGGACATGTGCGAGCTGGTACCATCAAGACCTCCGCCTACGACGCGCTAAGGGCAAAGATGACGCAGCATCTGACCGACGAGCAGGTGCTATTGATGGCTCAAGTGCAGCCCATCTGCAAGTTGCAGAATGCCACTCTATATGAGGGGCTTGCGTTGGTGTCATCTGGTGGCGAGCTTATGCTGTACCGGGCAATCCTCATGGACACCGGCGCCAACTGTAACATCATCTCGATCTCTGTTGTGAGGCGGCTGGGTCTCACAATTTATGAAGCCACCACCGGCGCCAAGGTCACCAGATGTGACAACAGTCCCACAAAGTTCACCCATTATTGCTACGTGGACGTCATTTTGGCTGCGGGCACGCCGCACATGACGCTTCACCGGTTGTACGCCTTCGTGACCTTCGAGGCTGAGAACTCCTGGGACCTGTTGATAGGCACTGGGCCGCTGAAGAACTCCCTGATGATTGACATCAAGTTGGGAAGTTGCGTGGCCGTGTCGCATGCACCGAAGGTTTTGGGCATGGATGCTGAGGTGGTTCTTCCGCTGGTCGACATGACGACACCCAAGCGTCCTCACCAGCCCAGGAGGTTGGACCCGGTGGTATGTTTACAATCGGAGATCTTCGGGCATGAGACGGAGTGCAAATGGCTGGGGTGCCCACCCCCGAGCACGAGGGAGGAGAGGTTTGCTGCCTCTGGGATTCGGTCTGAGCACATCCTTGACGGCGAGGAGTCGCCGGTGGGGTCACCGATGCCTTCGTCAGGGCCATCCGCTGCGCCCCCTAGACCCCGAGTCGCCACACGCGCAGAGGTCGAGGCGGCATCTCGCGTTCACACATGTTCGCTTGAAGGAGGCCGAAGGAGCTATCTGGCGTCACTGACGTCCGTCGAGCTGGCAGGGTCAGAGCGCATGCTTGCGCAACTTTACGCAGCACCAAACCCCTGGGTGGGTGGGCGCACGAAGTGGGTCACCGATAGCCAGTTGACCGGGGGTCGTCCACCTCTGGACGTTCATCTTGACCACAACTGGGCGGACCAGAGACTGTACCTGGACCGGCACCATGTGGCGCGTCTTTGCCGCATCCTTCAGGAGCTCCCTGAGGACATGCCAGCCAGACCTTCCCAGGAGCATGTCTGCGTGGAGTTCGTCCGCTGCCTCGAGCAGAAGTGGGTGATGGTGGAACAGCTGTTGCCCCCTAACTGGCTGTATGTGGACCAGAAGTTGGATCACGACGAGGATAATGACTGTTGGGTGCTCAAGGGGAGCTATATGACACACGTGCCATCCCCTGCCAACAAGCAAGACGTCGTCAAGCCCAGGGAAGAAGGCAGAGCGCTCGATAGCCTCAACTCAATCCAGCGACTGCAGCACACGCTCCAGTGGTTATGGCTTCCGTGCATCAGCGTGCGCGCATGGCAGCTGTTACGTCCACGCTGGAACTACTTCGACAACATCAAATTACTATTGGCTTCGATCTCGTGGTGTCTGGTGGTGCTTGCGCACCAAACACCAATATCGACTTCGACGTTTACATCATCGACAACAAGAACTTTGACTCCCACGACCGCATCTATCCACTTCCCTCGCCTTCACCTTGTGCGTCCCCAGGTCACCATCTGGTGGTGTCTGGTGGTGCTAGCGCGCCCAGTTCACCCCTCGCCATCATCCCTTTTGAGCCCCTTTCAAGGAGCTCGATAATGTCTCCTCACTGCGTTTTTCGCCTTCCACCTCCCTACCCCCTCTTCATCGACGCGTTCGCTCTGGTGGTGCCTGGCCGCTTTTGGCTTTGGCACCGCACGGGCATTGGTTAATGCTGGACTTTAGGTTCAGGGTTATTATTATGGGCTCTGATAGCCCCTAGCCTGACCCGTCTCTAATCGGAACCGTGACTCCGCTAGTAGCTAGGATGACAATACAGTAGTACTGTACTGTCAGTCATCACTTCGTATTATCCGGGTTTCCGAGATGCATGATAAAAGCACTCGGCCGGACTGATTATGGGAGCTTAGCCAGTTTGTTTTACCCGAGCGGAACACCTGTTCTCGCAGGTTATGCGCGTCACCACTTCCCTAGTAATTCTGATGGCACAGCGCCAAGTTGTTGCCATGATTGGCTAAGTTTTGACACAGAGATGGGGTGGGCGCCCCCTTAGACAGTGGTTTTCTCTCCGCAGTATGGCCTTCTTTTGAAGTGGAGATCAGTTTTTCGGCATTTATTCGGCAGAGTATCGTCGCTAAGTATGGTTATGCTTTACGTTCCGTTTGATCAGCGGGCAGGACACTCCGCGTTTTGTGGGTCGCTCCCACGATTAGCCACTCGGCTCATGACCTGCTTGATTATGTTGTTGCTTGCTGAGGCTCCTGCAGGAAATGGCCGCTGCGAGATTGTCCATTGCTGTCGCACCGCTAGCCCGCGACCCCATCTCACTGTCATTTTAAGGATGGACACAACGCCTAGACCACGTACACGCGCTAGGGCGCGTAAGTTAGCAACTATTTTCGATGATGTTGGGGCACTGAATTCGGCTACCCCTACAACGCCGCATTTGGCTTCGGCTGACGAATCGGCTGCGGCTGCAACGCTCGTTCAGCGGTTACGAAAAGACTCATTTGATGTTCAGTGCGCAAAGACAGCAGCCACTAAGGTTCTGGGAGACAAAGCAGCAAAATTTCATGGCAATGAATCGTCGGCTTCGGACATTTTTTCGCAGCTGGTTTCCGAGATTCAGCAGCTTTTCACGCTGCAGTCGCAGGCACTTGCACCCCTGTTTGAGCTGTCTGCTGCCAATGTCCCTGTCATGACTGCTGCAAATGAGCTGTTGTATTCTGTGCTGTTGCTGCTGACTGCGCCAGGGTCTCCTGCCCGTAATTGGGTGGAGGCTTCTGGGGCCGATGTTCCTGCTGACGGCAAACGTGCCACCCTCGAGGTGGTGCGTATGCTCGCTGATGATTCGACTCCGTTCGAGTCTCTGACTGAGCTGCTTGACGTGAGAATTTCAGATGAAAGTGACCCTGACTCTGGCATTCGTCTTTTTAACAGTTGTCTTCGGGATGCGCAGCGTCTGCAGACGCTGCCCGAAGACGCTGTTAAAAGGCAATTCCTCTCTGCCCTGTCTGGACCGGCTTACGCCACGCTGGTTGACTCGTTTGCTCGAGCTGACCAGCGTGCGGCTGTGAGTCTGCTCACCCTGCAGGCGCGCGTGCGCGAGCAGTACCGCTGCGGGCGGCTCTCGGGCAAGCGCACTGCGGGGCGCCCCATGTCCGTGGCATCTTGCACCACTGACACTGGCCTGGCTTCGGCCATCGAGCGGCTCAGTTCTCAGTTGGTCAAGTTGCAGCGGGATGTGGATTCCCTCAAGAAGGGTGGCTCCAAGCCACCTCATGGGAAACACGCTCCGCGCGGCCTCCACCGACCTGGAGTGCAGCCGCTTGCTCATTCCGCCTCTTCGGAGGTGGCTTTTGACAAGCGGTCTGGCACCTTTGTCCCCACGTGCAGGCACGAGAAATGCCGCGCCGTTGGGTCAAAGCATTGGCTGAGTGAGTGTCCTCACAAAGACACTCACCCGATGTCCATTTCGGCGTCCTACTGCCAAGCCGTCGAGTCTTATGACTCCGACGTGCTTGCCCTTCGTTTTCAGCGGTACTATGACGCTGGGGATGAGGGGTCCATGGAGCACTTGTGTGCTCTTGTGGGGCAACCTGAAATCTGTGAGCTGTCTGCGCATTCCTTTGCTCCAGAGCCCACGGCTCTGCAGCAGTTCAAGGATGCTGCTGCCTCTGCTGAGGCTACACCTGCTGAGCATCTTTCCATTGGCCGTGTTGCATTTGCTGAGGTCAGCGGTCCGCTTGCTGGTGGTGTCGCTGGGCCGACTGCCAGCGAGCAGCTGCTGCCGAAGGCCTCTGCACCCGTGCATGGTAGGACGGTTGGCTTGCATGAGGTCAGCAGTGCCGCCTTCGTGCCGCCGTCTGCCTCTCTGGCTCTCGGCCCGATGGCTTCAGCTGACAATTCATTCAAGACATTCAACACTGTCCACCCTGACTGGCTTGACATTGACCCTGAGCCTGTTGAAGTGTGTGATTCCGATGACGATGAAGTCTGCCTGCCTGAAGTTGAAGGGGGTGCACCGCCGGCGGCTGCGGCATTTCGGCGGTTCGGAGTCCCCAGAGGCTCCAGGCCATTTGGCTTCGGTGAATTTGCTCTCACTCTCTTCATGGTGGCTACATTTCTGTTCAGTGCTACGGCGATGCCGACACTCGTGGTCGGCGGTGGTGTCAGGGGCCTGGTTGAGCCCGGAGCCATCTACGGCTACGGTGCGGTTCATCCCGGTGGTGCATTACTGGATTCCTTTTGCCCGTCCGTGATTGCTACTGGTTCGTCGATGCCGCCGCGGGATGTGGAACCGTTCGTTTCTCAATCGACCTCAGCGGCTCTGCAATTTGAAAGTCTTGCCACTCCACTCCGGGATCCGCCTGACCCACTTGGGTCTGGTGGTGTCAGCACTTATGAAATTTCATCTCAACTTACTTCGGATGTTTTCCTGCCTTGGAATCCGTCTGCTGAACTCGGCTCTGCCGACCAGCTTCACAGTGGCTAGAGTCTGCTTGTTTCAATCCCTGGAGGTGTGATTAGCCTTAGCCGCAGTGGTGGGTTGTGCCGGGACAAGTCCCCGGGCACCCAGCTTAAAGTATATCTGTTTCCAGTAGAATGCTGTTTGTTATCTGTTTAGTTAGCTCCGCTTGCCTAGCCCTATTAGCTACAGTCACAGCTCCGGGTGGTGTGCTGGACTTTAGGTTCAGGGTTATTATTATGGGCTCTGATAGCCCCTAGCCTGACCCGTCTCTGATCGGAACCGTGACTCCGCTAGTAGCTAGGATGACAGTACAGTAGTACTGTACTGTCAGTCATCACTTCGTATTATCCGGGTTTCCGAGATGCATGATAAAAGCACTCGGCCGGACTGATTATGGGAGCTTAGCCAGTTTGTTTTACCCGAGCGGAACACCTGTTCTCGCAGTTAATCGTCGTCTTGGTGGCGCTCGATGACACGTGCAATCGAGAACAACGCCACTACCAAACCTTAGACGCGGCCGAAGATCGCAGTGCAAGCTCAACTAGCCAGTAGCCCCTGGGATGTTTCGGGCAACGCCCAATGCACACACGTGCCGCTAGCTGGGTTGGAAAAGACCCCTCAAGCTCAGAACATTCTAGTAACATAGGTTTAGGTTTAGGGTTTGCACCTGGCATGGCATGACCACTCACACCTTCGGGGTGAGGTGGTGTCACGGGAAAGCCGACTTTCCCCACTGTATGGGGGGGGTCCAACTCCTCCTAGTTTCACCCCTTGCTCTGAGTGCAGTGCATGTGCCACCTGTCATCTTGTCATTTCTTCCCCACAGTCCGCGATAGACTAAAACCCAAACTTATGTGTTTTATCTCATCTTAGTCCTCTATCCGAAGCCCGAACGTAGTCCAGTTTCCGTCTCTGCAGTGATATATATACCTATTATATATATCTCCTCTTTCACGGCTAATCTGCGAAAGTACCCTAGCAGCCATGCGTTTTAAAGGGCCCTAGAGGCCTCCCATTCGCAAGCGAGCAAGAAGAAATAATAGTTAGAGGTCATACCTTGAATATTCCGTCGAGTTTGCTCCATTACGTTAACTACACAGCTTGCAATAAATTATCGTATCCTCGTTTTCGGCTGTTGGTTTAACCTATTTGCGGGGAAAAGAGATAGCGAAAACGGGCATTTGAGCGCTTTTGCCAACTAATGCCAGAGTTTCTCCGAGCCTCTTCGATCAACTGTAACGTCGACCCTCGCGTGTCGCAGGCCGCGCAGCGGCCGCTCGGAGAAACTCTGGGAACAAGAGTAGGGTGAGGAGAATTCAAAATTTGAAACTCAATCTGGAGATCTGTTCATCTGTTGCTGGTCTGAGGTCCCTGGTCTGTTAATGTGAAGACAATAAGATTGGTTGCATGCGAGCAGCGATCCAAGGTCACTCGACGAATACAAACGCATATACATATACTTTTCAAAATATTATTTTGCGGAATCTTATTTCTCTGCGCGGTGTCCAGCAACACGGTCTCAATGTATGCAACACAGCGTACGGGTCGAAAACGTGGCGCACGCGCTAGCAAGGGCGCATTAGAATCCCTCCGGAAACTTTTTCCAAACATTGCCCCGGATACGATTGCCGCTGTCCTCGAAGCGCAAGGGGGCTGCGTAGATGCTGCCGCCGAGTCTTTATTCACCTTCCTGCCGACCGCTGAAAATAACGAGAACGTGTTTTGTGGCAATGCCTCGCCCGCCAAAACCACGGTAGACAACGATCTGCATCTTCGGCGATAAACCTGCTCAGTTTTCCTCTCCCATTTGACGAGGCTTTGCGCGGATTTATAATAAGTATTGAAAACTTTAAGTTTCGCAGGTTGACAGTAAAACAAAGCAAAGTGTAAACTGCAAAGGTGTGAATGACTCACGTTGTGACTCTTTGTCCACCTTCGGTCGCAGGTTCCCAAGGAGCCAGAACTGGACCACACGGTTTCGAAAACGGAGGACTCGGCAGATGTAATGCAGACAACAAGCGTAATCGTCCCTCCAAATACCCGGAGCATCGAAACTGATACTTCACCACCCCAAGCAGTTCTTGAGACTGATAGTTCGCAGTTCGAAACGACTTCGCCCAGGTGCCGCAGTAAGCTGGCTTGGAAATCTTCTCTGGTGCTCAGTGAGATAGCTCAATACGAAACACACCAACTTGACGTCGACAAGGTGAAACTTTTACTTTCCGAAAATGATTTCAATGAAAACGTGTGCTCGCCTTCTGTCCTTCCGGGCGGTATGTGTTGTGCCTCAAGGTCGTCCCTGTGTTTAGCGGTAACACTAACCTGTTTCTGCCCTCTGTCGTGTTGGCTTACAGTCCCACGTTTCTAAGTTGACCATGCCTTCGCCAACCCTCCGCTTCACAACAGGAGGAAGGGCTGGTGGAAAAGTTCGTGGGGCTGAGGCAAAGTCCAGACCCGTGCGGCGAAGTGCTGGAAGTTCTGCTCAAGTGGCGGGGAACCTCGTATCAGCACTGCTCGTGGGTATCTGCGGATAGTTGCGAGATTATGGCGCGTCTTCGTCAACGGCTGCAGGTTTACCTACGTGGTCTCCCGCGTGATCCCTTGAACCTCATAGGCTGTAAACCATCGGTGTTAGCAGAAGCGCGCGTTGTGCGCTTGCCATGCAAGGGACGTTGCTGTAGCAGCTCGTACTGGTGTAAATTCTTGGCGTTGAACGCTGTCTGCTCAAGGCAATATGCCTGAGCTCTCCAAGGCGATTTCGCAAGTACTGTTTTACAGGCGTGGTCACTGGAGGAAGCTCGCTGAAGGGGCACGACTTCTTTGCCTGCAGAAATTCCTGGCGCAGCACCCGATTCCTGAAGAAGGCCCGTTGGTTCTTATCCCTGAGGACTTTGTGGAGGCGAGTGGAAATATCTCCCCTGCGTCATCTCGCACTAACATCGGGCTTCTAATTCCCCTGCTGGGAGTAAGCACCGTGCATACACACGCTGCAATGTCATGATGACGAGAGAGAGCGGACGTCATCCCAAATGTGGTCCTGACTTTGAAGCCCTGTGGCTGGCTTATCGCTGTCGTCACACGTCGTTTCCTTCCTCGGTCGTCTCGGTCCCCAGACTAGTGTGCTTGACACCACGAAGCGTGTTGCGGGGCTTTTTCTCACAGCTTGCCGTGAGCTCCGGGATGGAGCCTGATATGCTATATATGGGTGAGCATCGTGCAGGTGGAGCGCGTGCTGGCGGCTCGCGGCGATAGAGTGCTGGTATCGCCCTCCCCGGAAGAGCGCTACAGCCTAGCGAGGAGCCCACATACCTGACTAGCCCCTCAAGTAATGAATTCAGTAGAGGGATGAGGGGTTAGCAGATCATCAACCGTGCTCACTCCCCCGGGTACTGCTCTGCTTGATTTGAACGAGCGGACCTGCATGGGATACCAAGGGGCCTGCATTCCCTCCTCCAGCGGGCCGCTTCAAGCCCCCAAAGGCGCTCCGACCTTGAGGTATGGCGGCGGGAGCAGTGCAGGACTGCCTCAGTGCCTGGGACCCACTGAGCTTCGCCTTATTGGCCGAGGAGTGCGCATGGGAGCAACGCGGATTCGCTGACAAGCTTTGGGGCGGCCTTGTGCATGTGTTGCAGGTAAAGTGGGCGGGGCTGCCGCACGATCTGTGCACGTGGGAAGCCATCCAGACCAGTCTGCCACCTCTGATCCAATCTTTGAAGCAGGTGCTCTCCCCTACATGTCCACGGGGTACTCACCTTACTGCTTCCTCGTGGACGCCGCGCCTTCCAGTAATTCTCTTCCTGTCCCCTCCGTTGCCCCCGTATTGGGCGCCCCCTTTCCGCTCTGAGATCCAGGGATCGACTCAGCTGGCTGCGGCTCTGCGGGGAGGCGGCAGGCCTTCGCACGGTTCCAGGACGTGGAGAGCAGGCAGCCCGAGAAGCAGCGCTGCATGGACCAGTCCAAGGTGGAGAGCCGTGCCCGACGGCAGCGCGCCTCCGAGGATGGCATCACCGTCACGAAGGAGGAGTATGGCTGTGGGAACTCGCTGAGGCAGTACCAGAAGGCCGGGGTGGAGTGGCTCGCCTTCAACCACCGCGCTGGCCGCAGCAGGTGCGGTCATCAGCGCCTCCCATGCTCGTGGCGGGCGTGACAGTGGCGCCCCGCTTTGCGCAGGACGTATGGCTCGCCAGCGATCTGGGGCGCGCGTGCCATATTCCCACATGGGCTTTGCCGGCGGTACCTCTCGCTGGTTGACTGGGCCATGACTGCCTCACTGCTCGCTGGCCATCGCCCCGCGGATGTCACTTGCGGCCGCCGGCGGTCTCTGCATGGGATGACTGCGTCACTGCTCGCTGGCCATCGCGCCGCGCATGTCACTTGCGGCCCGCCGGCGGTCCCTGCACGGGATGACTGCGTCACTGCTCGCTAGTCATTGCGCCGCGCATGTCACTTGCGGCCCGCCGGCGGTCCCTGCACGGGATGACTGCGTCACTGCTCGCTAGTCATTGCGCCGCGCATGTCACTTGCGGCCCGCCGGCGGTCCCTGCACGGGATGACTGCGTCACTGCTCGCTAGTCATTGCGCCGCGCATGTCACTTGCGGCC